>JAJNOH010000083.1:0-25603 GCA_022376275.1 Xylariomycetidae sp. FL2044 | reverse complement strand
GAAGGCAGGCTGTTGAGTTGTCATGATTGTGATTGTGTCTTGTAGCGCACAATGCCGATCAGTGGCAGCCAGTGGATGTTTTGAGGGAACGATTGATGCAACCCGCGGAATCTTGTTCTCTCTCAGTAAACATAGGAAGGGTCAATCGCTACCTAGGTAGGTATTCTTCATACATCTGGAAGCATCCAATAATGAGAGTACCGTCATCTGCTTCAATTCTCATACATACGAACCGTGAAATCCCACCACCGTCAGAGATCAAGGGATACTTACTCCCATGTCGTTTCTCACGGTTTCCCTTATAAATATTTCATCCTCTTTCTCCGCTTCATGATATCCATATTAGCACGCGACTATCTCCGAATCGAGTGCCTGAGTTCTGATGGGATGAGAGCATGACAATACGGAGTAAAGGCGTGCATAAGATGATGCTGGTGGTGGTAGTCTTGAGAAAATAGGGGGTCTTATCGTTATCAAGAGGCCCCACATATTTCACGATGGCCTCAATCTGGAACGGTTTGAACATCTGAGTCAGAGACCCGCTGTGGCGCCTTGGCTATTTGAGCCACACCCTTTGACAGGAGTCAGGAATGCTCCTTGTCTTTTCGCCCGCTCCCTCCCTCCGCCAAACGCTCCTTTTATTTTATTTTTTTCTTCTCGTCCTTTTCGGCTGATTGTCGCTCGACCACACTCATTTGCCTGCTTTCCCTTCCACGGAATGGGCCCTGCGCGGCGCTTGCTGCCTCCTTCTAGCAGCTTGCCTTCTCTACGCTCTGCAGATCTAAATGAGGACCAGATCAACTCGGCCTTGGCCAATCTGCACGCCCTTTACTGTCCTTTACCACCATCATTTGCTTTCCATTCCGCTCATGTGGCGGGAGACGCGCCGCTGGCCGACTCTGGTTATGTCTCAGGCAATGACGATGAGAGTGACTACGAAGGAGATTCAGTAACTTCTGCGCAGTCTATTGCCGCTCTACGACTTGATGCCTATGAGCGCTCTTTCGCAGAGCGCTGGCTGACGACATTTATTGGTCGGGCAGAGGAGCTGTTGTGCTTCAATGCAGAAGAAGCATGCCAGCAGGCAATCGAGAAAGCCTCATTCATCCTCTCGTCGTTCTTCGCTGAATCGGCCGATGAGGATGACGAATATGGCAAGATCACGCGTGAATTCGCATTCAGCCTTCGTCCAAATTCGTCTGCCACGGTTGAGATACCCATTGCCGTGCACCTCAAGGATGGTTTGGCCGGCCAGCACAATGCAGACCATACCGATGTGGGGCTTCAAAGCTGGGGAGCGTCGATCATCTTCAGCGAGCTGATCTGCCTTTCACCATGGCGCTTTCGTCTCAGCAAATCAGATCTTGGCCCAAAACCTCGAATCATCGAGCTCGGTGCCGGGACCGGACTGGTCAGCCTCGTGCTCGCTGACGTCCTGCCGCATCTTGATGTGACCGGAGCTACGCTCATCGCCACCGATTACCACCTCGCCGTGCTGGCAAATTTGCAGTCGAATGTCAGGGCGAACTTCACGTCGGAGGGTACGCTCCCGATAGATACATGCCTGCTTGACTGGTCCAACCCGGTTCTTTCGTCACCTTTGGATTCTCCTGCGGATATGCTTATGGCCACAGATGTGATCTATGAGCCGAAGCATGCAATCTGGCTAAGGGACTGCGCCGCACGCTTGCTCAGCCCCGATGGAGTGTTCTGGCTCATGGCAACCGTGCGCCGGACCGGCCGATTCGAAGGTATCAGCGATACAGTCGAGGCTGCGTTCACGGGACATGATGGACCTAGGTGCTCGGATGGGCGTGCTCTGACGATTCTCGACCAAGAATTGCTCGACAAGAAGACCGGGATTGGAAGAGGTGACGAGAGTTCGTACAAGTTGTTTAGAATTGGTTGGGCATAGACGTCGTTTACACGCTGATAGAGTAGATTCGCACGCTGGGAGTTAGAGGAGCATGGTATAGACTAGAGAGCGAAGGCGCCAACACGTCAGCTTAGAGACCAGAAGGGTCGACATAGACATAGACGCCTCTATACGGAGGGTTTGGCGAAGTGGAGTTTCACCTTTTCCTGTTCCAGTTCTCGTCTCATTCTACAGTATGCTTGCATCAGTCCCATATGGACACCAGCACTTGCAGGACCGACAGACCGAACCGAAGGCGCCTAGTTCTTGTGGTAACTTAGCACCAGCCTGCTTCCATTGCCATCTGATCCCCGACTCCTAAATGCGAGAAGGGGTTCCCTTGCGCAACCTTTCGGTTCCTCATCAATACCTAATTCTCATCTCCAGATCAAATGCTGGTGCGTCACTGCCCGCATTGGCAAGCAACTCGCCAATTATCTTCACTATCTTGATCTACCTGGTCGACTACAACTACATTCCGCGATCTCCTCTACCGTCGCATTATTCCTCATCATAAGGCGGATGTCTTTCTTCGCAGATAAGGGCGTCAGATACTCCTTTCCATAACTTCAAGCCAATTTGACAAGTAGCATTAACCGCTCCTCCTCTTCCCCCTTTCCTACCTGCCTCTCCCCCTTTCCTACCTGCCTTTACCCTCTTTACTACAGACCTCTCCCCCCTTTCTTACCTTCCACTCCCTTCCCACTCTCCTCCTCCTCTCATCTATCCTCTTTTCCCAACTATCTCCTCTTGTCTTCTCAGCTATTTTCTTACTTCGTAACACGAAGTTCCCACCTTACTTGATCTACCTCAGTATTCCTTTACCCATCTTCACAACTGCCACTGGTACTGGCCGCTCTTGCACCCATCTCCTTGGTAGGCATTCACTTAGAAAGCACCCTACACCACGTAACACACCAGATCTCGGGGATCGGTGAACGCAAGAAACTCAGCAGAGAAGTTCTGGTAGCTATTCGACGCAAGACTTTGAGCAGTGTTCTTGCCCCGTTTACTTACCTCCCCTTCAAAACACCACAGACCGACTACCTTGACACGACCAACACTTAAAACTCCACGCACTCCGGTAGGTGCCAAATATATTCGGTAAGATCACACTGCACTGTGTAGCAGCCTTCTCTTACTCTCAAGCACCTTCCCTCTGTTGGGTTTCCATCAAGCCCCTTTCACACTCAACCGGGTACGAGGCACACCTTGCATCGGATGTCAGGATACTGGCGCAACCTCGAAGATACAAGTGCCCCTTACCTTACCACCACGCACCATTCCATCACCCTCGCGACCCGATCGTATCTATCCTCCATCTCTACTCTCACATGCCTAAGTGCAAGTACTTATTTCCAGAATAGAAAAGTACGCACCTGACCTCTCAGGTCCTTCACAGAGGTACACACTCCGCAGGAATAGCTTCCCCTTCCCTGTCCTTTACCATTTCAACTCGTTTCTCCCACATCTTTGACTTGGAAGTACCTACCTCCACTCCAAGCAGCCATCTCAAAACAGGCAACTTCACACTCTTTTTTCAAAGAATTTGAGACTTGAAGTCAAACTATCAGCCTCAATTGTCAATTATATTTGATACCATCGACCACAAGGTAAGACTTTGGCCACGGTACTGTCATATCTGATAGCTACGGATTACAACTGACAATTTCATCTACCACAGATTTTACTCACAGCATCCTCACATACATCTCCGCTCAATACCGGGCTCTCGCCCTGTCTTTGGGGAAACAGCCGTTCTTTCACGACAATCTTCACATTTTCAAGGTCTTGTCACATTATCACTTCGACCACTCCGACGTTATACGTCCAAGCACGCATCGAAGCTCACTTTTCACAATACATTGGGGAAACCCAGCTCAAATCTGATGGCTTCCACAAATAACGACGAGGATCATGTAGTAGAGTCCTCAGGACATCCAACACTTGACATTCATGGGCTGGTCACACCAAATACTCAGGAAGTAGACGGAAAATCCCTCTCCGTGGAGGGATATCATGATCATGATCATCCCAAGGACATCAAAATGGAGGGTATTGTTGCCACTATCAGCAATATCCGTAATGGGGACTCTGAAACACTCAACAATGGCAACGCCGTAACTTCGCTCGCCCCTGACAATGATTTGACTAGGAAGCGCAAGGCTGAACACATTGAGACATCTTCAGACCTGATCGCCTTGCCCATCGGTGCAGCAAAAAAAATGGTGCAAAAAGGCGAAATGACTCCCGAGCAGGTAATGTTTCACATGATAGCCAACATGCTATCGAGGAACAGGCCACATACGCATGATCCTGTCGTCATTTCAGGTCCAACATCTATCAAAGACCAGCGAAAGTCTTTGGAAGAAGCCAAGAAAACATTCGGTCAACTTGCTACAGCATACAAAGAAGAGAATGGTGACAATAACACGTACGCGATTCCAGGAATGAAAAGCCGGCTCCGTGACTATCAACTAGTGACAGCGGGATTTGTACTACGGATTGAGCGAGCTATCAAGGGACCAAACTGTGGTGGCATTGTCGCTGACGACATGGGCGTTGGGAAAACTGTGTCGACACTTGCCGCTATTTTATCACATCCTCCATCGAAACAAAAAGTCACAGAGGGGCGTGCCACAACTCTCGTCGTTGTGCCGAATCAAGGCCTCAAGAGACAGTGGCGTAAAGAGATAGAGAAGCATACAGAGGCCGCCCGACTCTTGGATAGTTGCCAGGATTACAACAAAAACCTTGCGGAGGGTGCAATAAAAGGCTGCCTCATAGTGTAAGACTCATGACGCATACTCCCTTGATGAACAGGACTAACGCATGTTTCAAGTCTTGCAACGTATGGCGAAGTCGTTCGGGATAACAAGGTCAATGGTCCGCTGTCCCGAATCCAATTTTATCGGGTTATCCTCGACGAAGGGGACGCAATCAAGAACCCGCTATCAGCAAGTATGGTCCCTGATGATCCGATATTCAAACAGAAGTCGATATACCGGTAGCTGACTGAATGGTAGCCTCAGTAGCCTGCTGTAAGCTTACGGCCACGCACAAATGGGTGCTGACAGGAACGCCGTTCCAAAATAGCGTTCAAGGTAAGATTTGCTGCGTTCTAATGGTCGTGCCGCTGTCGTTGATACTGCCGTCAGAGATTCGTCCGTACATCAGATTCCTGGGGATAGACATTGGGGCAGAGGACTTCTTGCAGCGATACAACATTTCTGAGGTGAGACATATCAACTCAATTCCCAATTGCCACGGGCGAATAATTAAATGGAGCATATAGGACTTCAAGGATAAGCCTGACGCTCGCATGCTGAAGGTTCTTAATTATCATATGACGGGAAGGTAGGTCTAGGACCATGATTCGTCACCGATTTGGTAAGATGTCAAGAGAGTTAACTTCGAAAATGCAGGATGAAAGGCGAGCTGTTTATGAATCAACCAGTTGGTGGGCTCAACTGCAAGCTGACCATAGAAACTCGGTATGTCGACCCGTCAATGGAGGACCGTATTATTTATAAGTAAGTTTATGTGCATCCGATAGTGTCCTCAGTGGGCTGACATACACACAGTTTTACCGAGTCCGTACTGCGGAATAGGCTACTTGAAGCCATCACAGAGTGGTGCTACCACAAGGGGCGAATGAGCGAAGTCATGAATGAGTATTACAACCTGGTCATGCGTCTACGAATGGCTGTCGACCATCCCCTGACACTGGAACCATGCATAAAGAAGTGTTCTCCTACGGAAATTCGCAAGCTGATGGAAACATTAGACGCGATCAAGGACCAGCGTCCCCTATTCGAGCAGCTTAACATACGGTGCCAGGATGAACTTGCGCAAGCACAGTCGCCACTTGATTCTACCGCTATTTCCATCCCAGAGGGCCTCTCGCAAAGCCCCCGCAGTATTCTAGACCTGCGACAGTGTCTCAGTGACACAATTACTAGTCTATGCTCCATTTGCCAGGTCATCTCTAAAGAGGTCGGCAAAGTCAAGGTACGACTGAAACCCCATCTGCCTAGTCGTCTTCCTACAATCGTATTGACCATTTGTCAAGTGTGAGCATACGCTATGCTTTAACTGCTATGATAAAATACTTCGGGCGGCTTTAGAGAGAAAAGAAGCAACAGCCAAATGCCCCAAGTGCGATGTGTCTTTTCCCGCTCAGCTGGAAGATGACAGCACCATGTCCACCGCCATTGGAAGTAATAGTCAGCGTGACTCTATACAAAAGCAGTTGGAAGATGCCACGGAGGTAATTATAAAGGGGCCCGGTGGTCATAGGGTACGACACAAGATGGGTTCTTCGCCGGCTGAGGACTTCAATGGCATGGAGCCCATTGGGTCCGCAACAAACCAATGGGAGTCTATCTGCGACAAACCAGGCCAGACGGCGGTTCCGAGTACCAAGATAACGACTGCCGTGAACATTGTTATGCACTGGCAAATCGAGAAACCAGGGGACAAGATCATCATCTTCGTAGAATGGATCGCTACATGTAGACATCTGGGACGCATGCTCAAGGAACTTAAGATATCCTTCCTGTACCACGTTGGAACCATACCAACTGAGGCGAGACGAAAGACGCTCCGAGACTTCGAAGAGAAGGAAGACATCAAGGTCCTAGTACGAATAGCCCTAGCAATTGATCGTCCTGGGACGCTAACAATCACTCTGGCAGATTTCAAGCTACAAGACCGGTGGCAAAGGCTTCAATCTCACTTGCGCCAACCGCATCATCCTGTTGACACCTTGCTGGAATGAATCGCTCGAGGTGCAATCTATCTGCAGAGCCTATCGTCACGGCCAGACGAAAGACGTCGTTGCCGTACGGATCATCGTGAAGGACAGCATCGACGAGCGGATGCTGGAGCTGCAGCAATGGAAGAAACGCGAGCTCGAGACACCGAACCAGGAAGGCAAAAAGGAGAAGCTCTGCATTGAGACGTGGCTCAAACTTTTCGGCGCGCCAGCGGATGCGTCTTCGCTTGCCTCTTAAGGTAGTTCTCGTTCTCTTTCTTTCGAGACCACGACCTCCGGTCTACTACAACCCGTGCCCGTGATCGAAGGGCTCTTGATTCTTCACCATAAGGGATTTGGTCTTTCATGGAATATCCAACATGGGAACGTTGAAGACCACATTTCGCTCATGTATACTAATTCCCAGCATTTAGCTGAGATACTACGCAATGGTTTCATAACTTCATAGTCACAGAATTATACGCGAATCAGTTCCTCTAAACCTCTGCTCAGGTTCTCTGAGACTTGGTGTGGAGGTCTCCTGCTAACAGCAAAAAACTGCACCAGCTGAGCTAGTGACCATTCTTGCGCTGGGTTTTATGAGTCTTGTAATGTGAGTGAGACCAGTGTGTGACTCGCGCCTACGAGACAGATCAGGAATTTGATAATGGCTGAAGCCGAGTTGCTACGGCAATCTTCTTGATACATACTCTTGATGTGCACAGAAAGGGGCAACAGTGCCGAACTGGTATCGGGCTTAGCATGTAGTGCTCTGCAGGTTACAGTCATCAGGACTTCATCTAATGCGTATTTAGAGTATCTCCCCGTGCCCCCTTTCCAGACATCTAAACCTCTCTCATTACCACTGAGAATTTGGAAAATGTCGCGGGATAGGCAGAATGAGACTCGCGTAAAACGAAGATACAAGTGGGACAAAGGTTACCATTTCGAATGAAGAGACCCTGCGGATCTCATGTACCTTGTGGGAGAGGAATACCGCTCTTGATGTACGAGGCGGCCTCGTCCCATGTGATATATTGGACAAGTATATGTTGCCAATGAAATCTGACATTGCCTGCAATTCACGCATACAGGAAGCATATATCCGCTATGACAGCCGTATTTAAGATGGAGTCCCACCGGTCACGCGGATATGGCCCAACCCCCCTTTTTAGGTTTACCAATGAGCAAGGAAGCAAAGGAGGGTTGCCCACTCCTAGCATGGGAGGTGGTTTTCAGCATGGAAAGTGGTGAGGACTCAAAATCATCAAGGTCAGGTAAATTAGGGGCTTTAGGCTCAGACATTAATTGGCAAAGAAAGTGGCGTATTCGCTGGTCCTGAATACCAGCATAGGGATGTCACAAGGAACAAGGGCACAGTGTACACGTTGGCTGAAAGTTGGCCGAAAGCTGCACGAGACTTTTTTTTGTTTTGGAAGTCCGTGGTATGCGATGGGAGGAGTGGATGTCCAACTCGGCGCAGTTAAAGCAGTGAGTCTTCTTACTTTGCGTGCTCGTAGTGAGGGAATGCCTCGCGACTGCTCATACACACTCATGTTCCTACCCCAGTTCACCGACCGCAATCGACGACAGACATGTCATGCCGTGACGATTGATGTCAATGTCAGCATCGCGGCCATTCTGTCATGTATGACCACCACACCCTTCTTAACCTCCCGACCATGCATCTCCCTACCAACCCACCCCCCTTTTACCGACTGGCCTCGTTGAACGCCCTATCGGCACTCTAGCCTTATCCATCACCCTTCCCGTACGATGACGGAAGTCACAGGCTTCGATGGCATTGAAGATTATCTCATACTCTGTGCGTAGCGCTTGAACGATGTCGACGCGCAACCTAGGATTGAAGCAACGTGCCCCGTTGACGCCAGCGCCATCGATAGCGAGACTGGTGACGGTAGTGATGTTGGTGAGGGCCGGCCAGTAATCAAGTTATCTTGAAGATCATGCTCGCTAAATATCTACAGATTCCTGCGAACTGCCCTGTAAGCTGGAGGAATATACGTACCTAGGCGCCTAGGTACGTACGTCTTTTATTGAGGGTCAAGATGACGGGTTCTTCAAATTGCATCCTCCGAGAAGCTGGAAGGTCATGATCACGATAAGCCTTGAACATCTGTTCTCTCAATAACGACTGGAAGAATACGATCCCGTTCTTAAGATTGCATTTCTCACCAGGACTCTGTCAATATCGCCTGCTCTCGGTAGATTTCGGTACCGGGATGCAGTGTAGTTAGTGATATATCGTCATAGCCCGCAGGAGTATGGCCATATATACGAATAAATCTACGTCTTGTCTCCGCTAATAATTCTCAGGAGTGTTGAGGAGCTTGTTAGCGTAGAGGCAACAAGATGTTGTTGCTTGGAGCAGAGGATGTGTTAGGGGGGTAAGCTTATCGATATGCAATGTGCTTAAAATCAATGGCTTATATGCATAATCACAATCCTCTTTTACTACAATAAACCCTGCTACTGGGTCAACCCATCGTGACGATTTTCTTTTGATCCATCTCCCTACCTGCCTTCGACACTTGGGAGCTTCGTCTCGCGCAACCACCCAAACAACTGACTACCTAGGTACACAGCCATACCAATTGGACTATGGAGCACGGCCCACAGCATCATTTCATCATTTTAAGTTGGTATCATCATTAATCGGGCCTGCTAAATCGAGTCTTGCACCATGTTCGAGAACCTCTGCACCCTGCCCGTGAGCGCCGAGATCTTCACTCAGGCCATTCACCCCACCGAGCCTCTCTTAGCTGTAGGCCTGTCTACCGGCCACGTCGAATGCTTCCGCCTGCCTTCCGCTGACAACTCTACCGACGACGGCGACGACGATGACGATGCTGACCTGAGCCTTCTGTCCGACGGCAAGGGTATGATCGACACGGCCTGGCGCACGCGACGACACAAGGGTAGCTGCCGAAGCTTGGCCTTCAGCAATGATGGCTCATGTACGTGTCCAACTCCCCACCCAAGTCCTGCAGCGACAGCCATCGTACCTCACAACTAGCTAGAACTAAGTAGCTAACCGCGTTGAGCCAATAGCCCTCTACTCGGCCGGTACCGATTCCCTCCTCAAGCACTTCTCCCCAGTGACCGGCCAAGTCGCGTCAAAGATCGCGATCCCTTCCGCGAAATCCGTACCCGACTCACCTTCTCTCCTGCACGTTCTTTCGCCCCAGACTCTACTGCTAGCCTGCGACTCAGGTGTTCTGCACCTCCTCGATCTCCGCGACGGCGCTCTTGCCGCCTCCAAACCGCAGCAATCCCACTTCCCCCACGACGACTTCGTCTCGAGCATCACGCCCCTACCCCCTTCGGCTGAGAGCACGAGCGGATTCAGCAAGCAATGGATCTCAACCGGTGGCACAACCCTGGCTGTCACGGACCTGCGACGGGGTGTGCTTGTCCGTAGCGAAGACCAGGAGGATGAGCTCTTGTGCTCGGCTTTCATCCCTGGCATGGGACCAAAGAAGAACAGAGACAACGGCGTGGTGGCTGTCGGCACCGGATCGGGAGTTCTTACCTTGTGGGATAAGGGCGCCTGGGACGATCAGCAGGATCGTGTCACCGTCGACGGTGGAAAAGGGGGCGGCGAGAGCCTGGATTGCATCGTGCAGATTCCCGACGAGGTCGCTCGTGGCAAGAAGGTGGTGGTCGGAGTGGGAGACGGAAGCTTGCGCATCGTCGACGTGGCTAAGAGAGAGATCGAGACGATACTGCGACATGACGAGCTAGAAGCCGTGGTAGGGATCGATTTCGACAGCCAGGGACGCATGATCAGCGGTGGAGGCAAGTACATCAAGGTGTGGCACGAGTCGGCTGAGCTAGGGGGCGAATTGTTGGATGATGATGATGATGACTCGGATGTGGTCGACGACAGCGACGATGATGGCTCTCCGGATGATTCAGATAAGCCCGATGCTCAGAAGCCGAAGAACGGTGGTGGCAGCAAGCGACCGGCGAGTAAGAGCCGGGGCTCGGACTCGGATTCTGACTCGGATGCGCCAACACGTAGCAAGAAGAAGAGGAAGAAGGGCAAGGGCAAGGGCAATGGAGGAGCTATGGATCTCGGACCTCACGGTGCCCATGGGATCCTCAAGTTCAGGGGCCTGGACTGAACCAATAAGGTGTCACGCGATTATGTGGTTGGTGATCAGGGTTCCTTTTGACGGCACGCCGTGTTTTGTGCTTGCCTACCCTACCTAGGTACCTAGGTAGGTATCCAGGTACATTGACTACCTGGATACCTACCTAGGTACCTAGGTAGGGTAGGCAAGCACAAAACACGGCGTGCCGTCAAAAGGAACCCTGATCACCAACCACATAATCGCGTGACACCTTATTGGTTCAGTCCAGGCCCCTGAACTTGAGGATCCCATGGGCACCGTGAGGTCCGAGATCCATAGCTCCTCCATTGCCCTTGCCCTTGCCCTTCTTCCTCTTCTTCTTGCTACGTGTTGGCGCATCCGAGTCAGAATCCGAGTCCGAGCCCCGGCTCTTACTCGCCGGTCGCTTGCTGCCACCACCGTTCTTCGGCTTCTGAGCATCGGGCTTATCTGAATCATCCGGAGAGCCATCATCGTCGCTGTCGTCGACCACATCCGAGTCATCATCATCATCATCCAACAATTCGCCCCCTAGCTCAGCCGACTCGTGCCACACCTTGATGTACTTGCCTCCACCGCTGATCATGCGTCCCTGGCTGTCGAAATCGATCCCTACCACGGCTTCTAGCTCGTCATGTCGCAGTATCGTCTCGATCTCTCTCTTAGCCACGTCGACGATGCGCAAGCTTCCGTCTCCCACTCCGACCACCACCTTCTTGCCACGAGCGACCTCGTCGGGAATCTGCACGATGCAATCCAGGCTCTCGCCGCCCCCTTTTCCACCGTCGACGGTGACACGATCCTGCTGATCGTCCCAGGCGCCCTTATCCCACAAGGTAAGAACTCCCGATCCGGTGCCGACAGCCACCACGCCGTTGTCTCTGTTCTTCTTTGGTCCCATGCCAGGGATGAAAGCCGAGCACAAGAGCTCATCCTCCTGGTCTTCGCTACGGACAAGCACACCCCGTCGCAGGTCCGTGACAGCCAGGGTTGTGCCACCGGTTGAGATCCATTGCTTGCTGAATCCGCTCGTGCTCTCAGCCGAAGGGGGTAGGGGCGTGATGCTCGAGACGAAGTCGTCGTGGGGGAAGTGGGATTGCTGCGGTTTGGAGGCGGCAAGAGCGCCGTCGCGGAGATCGAGGAGGTGCAGAACACCTGAGTCGCAGGCTAGCAGTAGAGTCTGGGGCGAAAGAACGTGCAGGAGAGAAGGTGAGTCGGGTACGGATTTCGCGGAAGGGATCGCGATCTTTGACGCGACTTGGCCGGTCACTGGGGAGAAGTGCTTGAGGAGGGAATCGGTACCGGCCGAGTAGAGGGCTATTGGCTCAACGCGGTTAGCTACTTAGTTCTAGCTAGTTGTGAGGTACGATGGCTGTCGCTGCAGGACTTGGGTGGGGAGTTGGACACGTACATGAGCCATCATTGCTGAAGGCCAAGCTTCGGCAGCTACCCTTGTGTCGTCGCGTGCGCCAGGCCGTGTCGATCATACCCTTGCCGTCGGACAGAAGGCTCAGGTCAGCATCGTCATCGTCGTCGCCGTCGTCGGTAGAGTTGTCAGCGGAAGGCAGGCGGAAGCATTCGACGTGGCCGGTAGACAGGCCTACAGCTAAGAGAGGCTCGGTGGGGTGAATGGCCTGAGTGAAGATCTCGGCGCTCACGGGCAGGGTGCAGAGGTTCTCGAACATGGTGCAAGACTCGATTTAGCAGGCCCGATTAATGATGATACCAACTTAAAATGATGAAATGATGCTGTGGGCCGTGCTCCATAGTCCAATTGGTATGGCTGTGTACCTAGGTAGTCAGTTGTTTGGGTGGTTGCGCGAGACGAAGCTCCCAAGTGTCGAAGGCAGGTAGGGAGATGGATCAAAAGAAAATCGTCACGATGGGTTGACCCAGTAGCAGGGTTTATTGTAGTAAAAGAGGATTGTGATTATGCATATAAGCCATTGATTTTAAGCACATTGCATATCGATAAGCTTACCCCCCTAACACATCCTCTGCTCCAAGCAACAACATCTTGTTGCCTCTACGCTAACAAGCTCCTCAACACTCCTGAGAATTATTAGCGGAGACAAGACGTAGATTTATTCGTATATATGGCCATACTCCTGCGGGCTATGACGATATATCACTAACTACACTGCATCCCGGTACCGAAATCTACCGAGAGCAGGCGATATTGACAGAGTCCTGGTGAGAAATGCAATCTTAAGAACGGGATCGTATTCTTCCAGTCGTTATTGAGAGAACAGATGTTCAAGGCTTATCGTGATCATGACCTTCCAGCTTCTCGGAGGATGCAATTTGAAGAACCCGTCATCTTGACCCTCAATAAAAGACGTACGTACCTAGGCGCCTAGGTACGTATATTCCTCCAGCTTACAGGGCAGTTCGCAGGAATCTGTAGATATTTAGCGAGCATGATCTTCAAGATAACTTGATTACTGGCCGGCCCTCACCAACATCACTACCGTCACCAGTCTCGCTATCGATGGCGCTGGCGTCAACGGGGCACGTTGCTTCAATCCTAGGTTGCGCGTCGACATCGTTCAAGCGCTACGCACAGAGTATGAGATAATCTTCAATGCCATCGAAGCCTGTGACTTCCGTCATCGTACGGGAAGGGTGATGGATAAGGCTAGAGTGCCGATAGGGCGTTCAACGAGGCCAGTCGGTAAAAGGGGGGTGGGTTGGTAGGGAGATGCATGGTCGGGAGGTTAAGAAGGGTGTGGTGGTCATACATGACAGAATGGCCGCGATGCTGACATTGACATCAATCGTCACGGCATGACATGTCTGTCGTCGATTGCGGTCGGTGAACTGGGGTAGGAACATGAGTGTGTATGAGCAGTCGCGAGGCATTCCCTCACTACGAGCACGCAAAGTAAGAAGACTCACTGCTTTAACTGCGCCGAGTTGGACATCCACTCCTCCCATCGCATACCACGGACTTCCAAAACAAAAAAAAGTCTCGTGCAGCTTTCGGCCAACTTTCAGCCAACGTGTACACTGTGCCCTTGTTCCTTGTGACATCCCTATGCTGGTATTCAGGACCAGCGAATACGCCACTTTCTTTGCCAATTAATGTCTGAGCCTAAAGCCCCTAATTTACCTGACCTTGATGATTTTGAGTCCTCACCACTTTCCATGCTGAAAACCACCTCCCATGCTAGGAGTGGGCAACCCTCCTTTGCTTCCTTGCTCATTGGTAAACCTAAAAAGGGGGGTTGGGCCATATCCGCGTGACCGGTGGGACTCCATCTTAAATACGGCTGTCATAGCGGATATATGCTTCCTGTATGCGTGAATTGCAGGCAATGTCAGATTTCATTGGCAACATATACTTGTCCAATATATCACATGGGACGAGGCCGCCTCGTACATCAAGAGCGGTATTCCTCTCCCACAAGGTACATGAGATCCGCAGGGTCTCTTCATTCGAAATGGTAACCTTTGTCCCACTTGTATCTTCGTTTTACGCGAGTCTCATTCTGCCTATCCCGCGACATTTTCCAAATTCTCAGTGGTAATGAGAGAGGTTTAGATGTCTGGAAAGGGGGCACGGGGAGATACTCTAAATACGCATTAGATGAAGTCCTGATGACTGTAACCTGCAGAGCACTACATGCTAAGCCCGATACCAGTTCGGCACTGTTGCCCCTTTCTGTGCACATCAAGAGTATGTATCAAGAAGATTGCCGTAGCAACTCGGCTTCAGCCATTATCAAATTCCTGATCTGTCTCGTAGGCGCGAGTCACACACTGGTCTCACTCACATTACAAGACTCATAAAACCCAGCGCAAGAATGGTCACTAGCTCAGCTGGTGCAGTTTTTTGCTGTTAGCAGGAGACCTCCACACCAAGTCTCAGAGAACCTGAGCAGAGGTTTAGAGGAACTGATTCGCGTATAATTCTGTGACTATGAAGTTATGAAACCATTGCGTAGTATCTCAGCTAAATGCTGGGAATTAGTATACATGAGCGAAATGTGGTCTTCAACGTTCCCATGTTGGATATTCCATGAAAGACCAAATCCCTTATGGTGAAGAATCAAGAGCCCTTCGATCACGGGCACGGGTTGTAGTAGACCGGAGGTCGTGGTCTCGAAAGAAAGAGAACGAGAACTACCTTAAGAGGCAAGCGAAGACGCATCCGCTGGCGCGCCGAAAAGTTTGAGCCACGTCTCAATGCAGAGCTTCTCCTTTTTGCCTTCCTGGTTCGGTGTCTCGAGCTCGCGTTTCTTCCATTGCTGCAGCTCCAGCATCCGCTCGTCGATGCTGTCCTTCACGATGATCCGTACGGCAACGACGTCTTTCGTCTGGCCGTGACGATAGGCTCTGCAGATAGATTGCACCTCGAGCGATTCATTCCAGCAAGGTGTCAACAGGATGATGCGGTTGGCGCAAGTGAGATTGAAGCCTTTGCCACCGGTCTTGTAGCTTGAAATCTGCCAGAGTGATTGTTAGCGTCCCAGGACGATCAATTGCTAGGGCTATTCGTACTAGGACCTTGATGTCTTCCTTCTCTTCGAAGTCTCGGAGCGTCTTTCGTCTCGCCTCAGTTGGTATGGTTCCAACGTGGTACAGGAAGGATATCTTAAGTTCCTTGAGCATGCGTCCCAGATGTCTACATGTAGCGATCCATTCTACGAAGATGATGATCTTGTCCCCTGGTTTCTCGATTTGCCAGTGCATAACAATGTTCACGGCAGTCGTTATCTTGGTACTCGGAACCGCCGTCTGGCCTGGTTTGTCGCAGATAGACTCCCATTGGTTTGTTGCGGACCCAATGGGCTCCATGCCATTGAAGTCCTCAGCCGGCGAAGAACCCATCTTGTGTCGTACCCTATGACCACCGGGCCCCTTTATAATTACCTCCGTGGCATCTTCCAACTGCTTTTGTATAGAGTCACGCTGACTATTACTTCCAATGGCGGTGGACATGGTGCTGTCATCTTCCAGCTGAGCGGGAAAAGACACATCGCACTTGGGGCATTTGGCTGTTGCTTCTTTTCTCTCTAAAGCCGCCCGAAGTATTTTATCATAGCAGTTAAAGCATAGCGTATGCTCACACTTGACAAATGGTCAATACGATTGTAGGAAGACGACTAGGCAGATGGGGTTTCAGTCGTACCTTGACTTTGCCGACCTCTTTAGAGATGACCTGGCAAATGGAGCATAGACTAGTAATTGTGTCACTGAGACACTGTCGCAGGTCTAGAATACTGCGGGGGCTTTGCGAGAGGCCCTCTGGGATGGAAATAGCGGTAGAATCAAGTGGCGACTGTGCTTGCGCAAGTTCATCCTGGCACCGTATGTTAAGCTGCTCGAATAGGGGACGCTGGTCCTTGATCGCGTCTAATGTTTCCATCAGCTTGCGAATTTCCGTAGGAGAACACTTCTTTATGCATGGTTCCAGTGTCAGGGGATGGTCGACAGCCATTCGTAGACGCATGACCAGGTTGTAATACTCATTCATGACTTCGCTCATTCGCCCCTTGTGGTAGCACCACTCTGTGATGGCTTCAAGTAGCCTATTCCGCAGTACGGACTCGGTAAAACTGTGTGTATGTCAGCCCACTGAGGACACTATCGGATGCACATAAACTTACTTATAAATAATACGGTCCTCCATTGACGGGTCGACATACCGAGTTTCTATGGTCAGCTTGCAGTTGAGCCCACCAACTGGTTGATTCATAAACAGCTCGCCTTTCATCCTGCATTTTCGAAGTTAACTCTCTTGACATCTTACCAAATCGGTGACGAATCATGGTCCTAGACCTACCTTCCCGTCATATGATAATTAAGAACCTTCAGCATGCGAGCGTCAGGCTTATCCTTGAAGTCCTATATGCTCCATTTAATTATTCGCCCGTGGCAATTGGGAATTGAGTTGATATGTCTCACCTCAGAAATGTTGTATCGCTGCAAGAAGTCCTCTGCCCCAATGTCTATCCCCAGGAATCTGATGTACGGACGAATCTCTGACGGCAGTATCAACGACAGCGGCACGACCATTAGAACGCAGCAAATCTTACCTTGAACGCTATTTTGGAACGGCGTTCCTGTCAGCACCCATTTGTGCGTGGCCGTAAGCTTACAGCAGGCTACTGAGGCTACCATTCAGTCAGCTACCGGTATATCGACTTCTGTTTGAATATCGGATCATCAGGGACCATACTTGCTGATAGCGGGTTCTTGATTGCGTCCCCTTCGTCGAGGATAACCCGATAAAATTGGATTCGGGACAGCGGACCATTGACCTTGTTATCCCGAACGACTTCGCCATACGTTGCAAGACTTGAAACATGCGTTAGTCCTGTTCATCAAGGGAGTATGCGTCATGAGTCTTACACTATGAGGCAGCCTTTTATTGCACCCTCCGCAAGGTTTTTGTTGTAATCCTGGCAACTATCCAAGAGTCGGGCGGCCTCTGTATGCTTCTCTATCTCTTTACGCCACTGTCTCTTGAGGCCTTGATTCGGCACAACGACGAGAGTTGTGGCACGCCCCTCTGTGACTTTTTGTTTCGATGGAGGATGTGATAAAATAGCGGCAAGTGTCGACACAGTTTTCCCAACGCCCATGTCGTCAGCGACAATGCCACCACAGTTTGGTCCCTTGATAGCTCGCTCAATCCGTAGTACAAATCCCGCTGTCACTAGTTGATAGTCACGGAGCCGGCTTTTCATTCCTGGAATCGCGTACGTGTTATTGTCACCATTCTCTTCTTTGTATGCTGTAGCAAGTTGACCGAATGTTTTCTTGGCTTCTTCCAAAGACTTTCGCTGGTCTTTGATAGATGTTGGACCTGAAATGACGACAGGATCATGCGTATGTGGCCTGTTCCTCGATAGCATGTTGGCTATCATGTGAAACATTACCTGCTCGGGAGTCATTTCGCCTTTTTGCACCATTTTTTTTGCTGCACCGATGGGCAAGGCGATCAGGTCTGAAGATGTCTCAATGTGTTCAGCCTTGCGCTTCCTAGTCAAATCATTGTCAGGGGCGAGCGAAGTTACGGCGTTGCCATTGTTGAGTGTTTCAGAGTCCCCATTACGGATATTGCTGATAGTGGCAACAATACCCTCCATTTTGATGTCCTTGGGATGATCATGATCATGATATCCCTCCACGGAGAGGGATTTTCCGTCTACTTCCTGAGTATTTGGTGTGACCAGCCCATGAATGTCAAGTGTTGGATGTCCTGAGGACTCTACTACATGATCCTCGTCGTTATTTGTGGAAGCCATCAGATTTGAGCTGGGTTTCCCCAATGTATTGTGAAAAGTGAGCTTCGATGCGTGCTTGGACGTATAACGTCGGAGTGGTCGAAGTGATAATGTGACAAGACCTTGAAAATGTGAAGATTGTCGTGAAAGAACGGCTGTTTCCCCAAAGACAGGGCGAGAGCCCGGTATTGAGCGGAGATGTATGTGAGGATGCTGTGAGTAAAATCTGTGGTAGATGAAATTGTCAGTTGTAATCCGTAGCTATCAGATATGACAGTACCGTGGCCAAAGTCTTACCTTGTGGTCGATGGTATCAAATATAATTGACAATTGAGGCTGATAGTTTGACTTCAAGTCTCAAATTCTTTGAAAAAAGAGTGTGAAGTTGCCTGTTTTGAGATGGCTGCTTGGAGTGGAGGTAGGTACTTCCAAGTCAAAGATGTGGGAGAAACGAGTTGAAATGGTAAAGGACAGGGAAGGGGAAGCTATTCCTGCGGAGTGTGTACCTCTGTGAAGGACCTGAGAGGTCAGGTGCGTACTTTTCTATTCTGGAAATAAGTACTTGCACTTAGGCATGTGAGAGTAGAGATGGAGGATAGATACGATCGGGTCGCGAGGGTGATGGAATGGTGCGTGGTGGTAAGGTAAGGGGCACTTGTATCTTCGAGGTTGCGCCAGTATCCTGACATCCGATGCAAGGTGTGCCTCGTACCCGGTTGAGTGTGAAAGGGGCTTGATGGAAACCCAACAGAGGGAAGGTGCTTGAGAGTAAGAGAAGGCTGCTACACAGTGCAGTGTGATCTTACCGAATATATTTGGCACCTACCGGAGTGCGTGGAGTTTTAAGTGTTGGTCGTGTCAAGGTAGTCGGTCTGTGGTGTTTTGAAGGGGAGGTAAGTAAACGGGGCAAGAACACTGCTCAAAGTCTTGCGTCGAATAGCTACCAGAACTTCTCTGCTGAGTTTCTTGCGTTCACCGATCCCCGAGATCTGGTGTGTTACGTGGTGTAGGGTGCTTTCTAAGTGAATGCCTACCAAGGAGATGGGTGCAAGAGCGGCCAGTACCAGTGGCAGTTGTGAAGATGGGTAAAGGGAATACTGAGGTAGATCAAGTAAGGTGGGAACTTCGTGTTACGAAGTAAGAAAATAGCTGAGAAGACAAGAGGAGATAGTTGGGAAAAGAGGATAGATGAGAGGAGGAGGAGAGTGGGAAGGGAGTGGAAGGTAAGAAAGGGGGGAGAGGTCTGTAGTAAAGAGGGTAAAGGCAGGTAGGAAAGGGGGGAGAGGCAGGTAGGAAAGGGGGAAGAGGGAAGGAGCGGGTTAATGCTACTTGTCAAATTGGCTTGAAGTTATGGAAAGGAGTATCTGACGCCCTTATCTGCGAAGAAAGACATCCGCCTTATGATGAGGAATAATGCGACGGTAGAGGAGATCGCGGAATGTAGTTGTAGTCGACCAGGTAGATCAAGATAGTGAAGATAATTGGCGAGTTGCTTGCCAATGCGGGCAGTGACGCACCAGCATTTGATCTGGAGATGAGAATTAGGTATTGATGAGGAACCGAAAGGTTGCGCAAGGGAACCCCTTCTCGCATTTAGGAGTCGGGGATCAGATGGCAATGGAAGCAGGCTGGTGCTAAGTTACCACAAGAACTAGGCGCCTTCGGTTCGGTCTGTCGGTCCTGCAAGTGCTGGTGTCCATATGGGACTGATGCAAGCATACTGTAGAATGAGACGAGAACTGGAACAGGAAAAGGTGAAACTCCACTTCGCCAAACCCTCCGTATAGAGGCGTCTATGTCTATGTCGACCCTTCTGGTCTCTAAGCTGACGTGTTGGCGCCTTCGCTCTCTAGTCTATACCATGCTCCTCTAACTCCCAGCGTGCGAATCTACTCTATCAGCGTGTAAACGACGTCTATGCCCAACCAATTCTAAACAACTTGTACGAACTCTCGTCACCTCTTCCAATCCCGGTCTTCTTGTCGAGCAATTCTTGGTCGAGAATCGTCAGAGCACGCCCATCCGAGCACCTAGGTCCATCATGTCCCGTGAACGCAGCCTCGACTGTATCGCTGATACCTTCGAATCGGCCGGTCCGGCGCACGGTTGCCATGAGCCAGAACACTCCATCGGGGCTGAGCAAGCGTGCGGCGCAGTCCCTTAGCCAGATTGCATGCTTCGGCTCATAGATCACATCTGTGGCCATAAGCATATCCGCAGGAGAATCCAAAGGTGACGAAAGAACCGGGTTGGACCAGTCAAGCAGGCATGTATCTATCGGGAGCGTACCCTCCGACGTGAAGTTCGCCCTGACATTCGACTGCAAATTTGCCAGCACGGCGAGGTGGTAATCGGTGGCGATGAGCGTAGCTCCGGTCACATCAAGATGCGGCAGGACGTCAGCGAGCACGAGGCTGACCAGTCCGGTCCCGGCACCGAGCTCGATGATTCGAGGTTTTGGGCCAAGATCTGATTTGCTGAGACGAAAGCGCCATGGTGAAAGGCAGATCAGCTCGCTGAAGATGATCGACGCTCCCCAGCTTTGAAGCCCCACATCGGTATGGTCTGCATTGTGCTGGCCGGCCAAACCATCCTTGAGGTGCACGGCAATGGGTATCTCAACCGTGGCAGACGAATTTGGACGAAGGCTGAATGCGAATTCACGCGTGATCTTGCCATATTCGTCATCCTCATCGGCCGATTCAGCGAAGAACGACGAGAGGATGAATGAGGCTTTCTCGATTGCCTGCTGGCATGCTTCTTCTGCATTGAAGCACAACAGCTCCTCTGCCCGACCAATAAATGTCGTCAGCCAGCGCTCTGCGAAAGAGCGCTCATAGGCATCAAGTCGTAGAGCGGCAATAGACTGCGCAGAAGTTACTGAATCTCCTTCGTAGTCACTCTCATCGTCATTGCCTGAGACATAACCAGAGTCGGCCAGCGGCGCGTCTCCCGCCACATGAGCGGAATGGAAAGCAAATGATGGTGGTAAAGGACAGTAAAGGGCGTGCAGATTGGCCAAGGCCGAGTTGATCTGGTCCTCATTTAGATCTGCAGAGCGTAGAGAAGGCAAGCTGCTAGAAGGAGGCAGCAAGCGCCGCGCAGGGCCCATTCCGTGGAAGGGAAAGCAGGCAAATGAGTGTGGTCGAGCGACAATCAGCCGAAAAGGACGAGAAGAAAAAAATAAAATAAAAGGAGCGTTTGGCGGAGGGAGGGAGCGGGCGAAAAGACAAGGAGCATTCCTGACTCCTGTCAAAGGGTGTGGCTCAAATAGCCAAGGCGCCACAGCGGGTCTCTGACTCAGATGTTCAAACCGTTCCAGATTGAGGCCATCGTGAAATATGTGGGGCCTCTTGATAACGATAAGACCCCCTATTTTCTCAAGACTACCACCACCAGCATCATCTTATGCACGCCTTTACTCCGTATTGTCATGCTCTCATCCCATCAGAACTCAGGCACTCGATTCGGAGATAGTCGCGTGCTAATATGGATATCATGAAGCGGAGAAAGAGGATGAAATATTTATAAGGGAAACCGTGAGAAACGACATGGGAGTAAGTATCCCTTGATCTCTGACGGTGGTGGGATTTCACGGTTCGTATGTATGAGAATTGAAGCAGATGACGGTACTCTCATTATTGGATGCTTCCAGATGTATGAAGAATACCTACCTAGGTAGCGATTGACCCTTCCTATGTTTACTGAGAGAGAACAAGATTCCGCGGGTTGCATCAATCGTTCCCTCAAAACATCCACTGGCTGCCACTGATCGGCATTGTGCGCTACAAGACACAATCACAATCATGACAACTCAACAGCCTGCCTTCATTTCCCCTACGATACACAGTAATTTGAGCGCGCGCAATGACTGATAACATCATCACCCGCAACACCATCAGTACCTAAATAGTTGCGAACCCAGGCACGCTTGCGTTGGTGGTCAACAAGGTCATTGGGTCAGGACTGAAAGTAGGATATCCGATAGGTGTCCGCCCCATCGTGGTCGCTGAGCGATGCGGAAACCTTGACGGCGTAGGAATAGATGAGAGTCATCCTCTTGACCTCACTGGACCGCTCTGCTGCTGCTCACTTATCTGTCATGGCCAAGCAGACTTGCCGTCGGTAGTAAGCGCCTTGCATACTGTTTAGTCACCCTAGGAACTTCTACTGAGGCATACCATCAGTCACTACGGTGAGACTGTGCAAATGGATCTAGCCTAAATGCAGCATTCTGAAAGACGGAATAGCATGGAACTATCAGTGCGGGACGGATCCCAAACGGTCCGAGGGGCTACTAGGAATAGCGGTTCATCATTAACTCATTAAAATTGGCCGAATGCTTCCCTCCAGGGCTGTATTAACACCTGTATTGCTGCCATTATATACAAATTAAATTCTCACACCCCCAGTATCTAGCAGGCCTGCGCGTCACCCAGTCCGATCTGAGAAGCAGAAAGCAAGAACTGCATCAACCCAGCATTCGTCTCCTGTAGGTTCTGGATGTACTGCGAGTCGGAGGGGTAGAAGGGGCAAGAGGCGGCGTTGTTTCCAAACCCGAACTCGACGGTGTACCCGTACACGAGGTTAAGGCTGCTGTCGGCGAAGTGGCGCGAGAAGGAGTAGTCGTCGCTGGCTCCCGAAGTCGCATACAGCTCGGCAGACTGCATGGCAACGTACCGACGACCAGTGGCATCAAGCATGGCGTCAGTCATAGCGGCGGCTACGTCCGAGACGTTATCCAAGTCCTCCTGGGGGATGTACTCGCCGTACCGCGAGGTAGGAGAGTCAGTCGTGATGCCGCGGATGCTGTCGTAGGCCGAGTTCATGAAGTTCTTGGCTGTGTCCCTGACCTGGTTCGTGTCGCTGCCCCAGCTGTACAGGATGTCGCCGGCGTACGAGTGCAGGTCCAGGAACCATCGGATGTTGGAGTACGTATCCAGCACCCACTTGATGCTCTTGGTCTCTGGCTCGGAGAAGGCGGATCGGCCATGGTACACCTCGGAGCTCGCCGAGCTGGAAGCGACCGAGCTGCGCACGCTGGAAGCCCACTTGGAAAGGTCCCAGGCGAAATCGAAGTTCCGGTTCAGGTCCACGCCAACCGAGGCAGAGCTGCCTGACGACGCGGCCGGGTTGCGGTTCTTGCGCCAGCAGCTGTTGCTCGACTGGTCGTAGGCAACACCGTCAGGGTTGCTGAGGGGAATGAAGACGATACCAGGCGCCCAGGTGCGTACGGCACCTGGGCGCTGGTATCGTCTTCATTCCCCTCAGCAACCCTGACGGTGTTGCCTACGACCAGTCGAGCAACAGCTGCTGGCGCAAGAACCGCAACCCGGCCGCGTCGTCAGGCAGCTCTGCCTCGGTTGGCGTGGACCTGAACCGGAACTTCGATTTCGCCTGGGACCTTTCCAAGTGGGCTTCCAGCGTGCGCAGCTCGGTCGCTTCCAGCTCGGCGAGCTCC
The DNA here is from genome assembly GCA_022376275.1 of Xylariomycetidae sp. FL2044. Lineage (NCBI taxonomy): Eukaryota > Fungi > Ascomycota > Sordariomycetes > Xylariomycetidae sp. FL2044. Next base: position 2,100 of record JAJNOH010000083.1, on the reverse strand, counting down.
GAGGTGTACCATGGCCGATCCGCCTTCTCCGAGCCAGAGACCAAGAGCATCAAGTGGGTGCTGGATACGTACTCCAACATCCGATGGTTCCTGGACCTGCACTCGTACGCCGGCGACATCCTGTACAGCTGGGGCAGCGACACGAACCAGGTCAGGGACACAGCCAAGAACTTCATGAACTCGGCCTACGACAGCATCCGCGGCATCACGACTGACTCTCCTACCTCGCGGTACGGCGAGTACATCCCCCAGGAGGACTTGGATAACGTCTCGGACGTAGCCGCCGCTATGACTGACGCCATGCTTGATGCCACTGGTCGTCGGTACGTTGCCATGCAGTCTGCCGAGCTGTATGCGACTTCGGGAGCCAGCGACGACTACTCCTTCTCGCGCCACTTCGCCGACAGCAGCCTTAACCTCGTGTACGGGTACACCGTCGAGTTCGGGTTTGGAAACAACGCCGCCTCTTGCCCCTTCTACCCCTCCGACTCGCAGTACATCCAGAACCTACAGGAGACGAATGCTGGGTTGATGCAGTTCTTGCTTTCTGCTTCTCAGATCGGACTGGGTGACGCGCAGGCCTGCTAGATACTGGGGGTGTGAGAATTTAATTTGTATATAATGGCAGCAATACAGGTGTTAATACAGCCCTGGAGGGAAGCATTCGGCCAATTTTAATGAGTTAATGATGAACCGCTATTCCTAGTAGCCCCTCGGACCGTTTGGGATCCGTCCCGCACTGATAGTTCCATGCTATTCCGTCTTTCAGAATGCTGCATTTAGGCTAGATCCATTTGCACAGTCTCACCGTAGTGACTGATGGTATGCCTCAGTAGAAGTTCCTAGGGTGACTAAACAGTATGCAAGGCGCTTACTACCGACGGCAAGTCTGCTTGGCCATGACAGATAAGTGAGCAGCAGCAGAGCGGTCCAGTGAGGTCAAGAGGATGACTCTCATCTATTCCTACGCCGTCAAGGTTTCCGCATCGCTCAGCGACCACGATGGGGCGGACACCTATCGGATATCCTACTTTCAGTCCTGACCCAATGACCTTGTTGACCACCAACGCAAGCGTGCCTGGGTTCGCAACTATTTAGGTACTGATGGTGTTGCGGGTGATGATGTTATCAGTCATTGCGCGCGCTCAAATTACTGTGTATCGTAGGGGAAATGAAGGCAGGCTGTTGAGTTGTCATGATTGTGATTGTGTCTTGTAGCGCACAATGCCGATCAGTGGCAGCCAGTGGATGTTTTGAGGGAACGATTGATGCAACCCGCGGAATCTTGTTCTCTCTCAGTAAACATAGGAAGGGTCAATCGCTACCTAGGTAGGTATTCTTCATACATCTGGAAGCATCCAATAATGAGAGTACCGTCATCTGCTTCAATTCTCATACATACGAACCGTGAAATCCCACCACCGTCAGAGATCAAGGGATACTTACTCCCATGTCGTTTCTCACGGTTTCCCTTATAAATATTTCATCCTCTTTCTCCGCTTCATGATATCCATATTAGCACGCGACTATCTCCGAATCGAGTGCCTGAGTTCTGATGGGATGAGAGCATGACAATACGGAGTAAAGGCGTGCATAAGATGATGCTGGTGGTGGTAGTCTTGAGAAAATAGGGGGTCTTATCGTTATCAAGAGGCCCCACATATTTCACGATGGCCTCAATCTGGAACGGTTTGAACATCTGAGTCAGAGACCCGCTGTGGCGCCTTGGCTATTTGAGCCACACCCTTTGACAGGAGTCAGGAATGCTCCTTGTCTTTTCGCCCGCTCCCTCCCTCCGCCAAACGCTCCTTTTATTTTATTTTTTTCTTCTCGTCCTTTTCGGCTGATTGTCGCTCGACCACACTCATTTGCCTGCTTTCCCTTCCACGGAATGGGCCCTGCGCGGCGCTTGCTGCCTCCTTCTAGCAGCTTGCCTTCTCTACGCTCTGCAGATCTAAATGAGGACCAGATCAACTCGGCCTTGGCCAATCTGCACGCCCTTTACTGTCCTTTACCACCATCATTTGCTTTCCATTCCGCTCATGTGGCGGGAGACGCGCCGCTGGCCGACTCTGGTTATGTCTCAGGCAATGACGATGC
>JAJNOH010000082.1:0-27842 GCA_022376275.1 Xylariomycetidae sp. FL2044 | reverse complement strand
AACGACAACAGCAGCAGCAGTAGTCATCACAGAACCAGTTCACAGTAGATCAAGAGAATTTTATCGTAATGTTGATTTTATTGTAATTTCCCTATCCGCCTTCCCCCCTAACCCTCCCTTCCCCCCGGGTTGCGCATGGCAATGGACGGACATAGTATTTGGTTCCCACAATTGCAACGAAAAGGAAAGGGGAAAAAATTCCATCCCGTAACGCCTAGCATAATGATGACCGACTGGAGAAAGACAAAGAAAAATTGCAGGAGAATTCGCGCGTTGTGGGTGTTGGTGTTGAGTGTTTTTGTGTGTCGTGTACCTTTCCTTCTTTCTTCTAGGTATCCGGCGGCGCATCGCATCGCATTGCATCACAAATCATGAATGGTGATGATGATCATGCTGAGTAGCTCATCCATCCTCATCGCGCGACCTCATTCCTATCCTCGATCGTCGGGAAGAAGAAAATTTTTTCCAATCCCTGTTTATCTCCGTTCGTGTCATTGTTGCGTCGTGGTGTCTTTTTCCGCTCCTCTCTGGTTCGTGGTTCGCGTGTAGGTCTCTTCCCCCTCCCCTCTCCTTTCGCATTTCTCCGGGTTTCCTTCTCGAGCGCTCTCCCAGCACATCCGTCCGTCCGTTCGCTCATTTTCACCGTGAAGCTTGCGCGGCCGAATGGTGCTCCTATCCATTGGCTTTTGTATCTTCGGTCGTCTGCTTAGAACAGGCAGTCCAAGCAGCAGCAGCAGGCGAGCGCACCGAGCAGGGCGCCCAGACAGCCGTCGTGATTGCTGGTCCGGCCCTGGGGTGGCGGGTAGCCTTGCTGAGGGTAGTAGCCCTGCTGGGGGTATTGGCCCTGTTGGGGGTACTGGCCGGGAGGGTACTGGCCCTGGGGCGGCGGACCCTGCTGCTGGTAGTAGCCCATGTTCGGATTGCTCTGGTAGTACTGCTGGTTCGGATCTCCGTACTGGCCTTGGGGCGGGTAGCCTCCGCCGTACGAGGGTTGGGGGTAGGCGGGGGGAGCGTCTTGCTTGCCAGACATGGTTGGATGGGTGTGGTAGTCTGCTTTGACTAGGAATCGGCGCCGGAAGGTGCAAGTAGATGATCGACGGAATCAACAACGATTGCGCAGTGAGTGCTCTTTAGATGACACGCGGGCCGTAACGGTCGATGGGAGATGTAGGAGGAGGTAGAAATAGATAGAGACAGTCGACGATGATGGATGGGGGAGTAATACAAGATTGATTCTCGGATGACCGGCTTGTTGAGGCGACGATCGGGTTTGCGCAAATACCAAGTAGGGTAGTTAGAGGTGTGGCGGAGTCTTGGGTGTACGCGCGGACGGCCTTTCGGATAACTTGGCGGCGGGTAATCGCGGGACGGTTTGGGTCTTGCACTTTTTTTTATTCTATTTTTTTGCCTTAGCACTGGTCGCGCAGACAAAGGCGAGAGGGAAATGGAGGAGAGAAATAGATGAGATTGGAAAAGAGGAGGAGGAGATTAACAGAGTAAAAGTCAAGTGACTTGGCTGTTGGTCGGCCGAAACGAATGATTGTCGCAGATGTCGATTGAACAAACCCACGAAGCTCGAACAGTGCCAAGGTTTGCGCCACTGCTGTAGTAAGTACCGAAGTACGCGACTAGCATTTACAAGCAAACATGGGGGACGAAGTGGGGTGAATGTGGCTGCGTGATATCTGCTGCGCCTCACTGATGCCGCGGCCCCGCATGAGTATGGAATTCAACGGTTGCCACAGCTTTCGTTTAACATCGACTTATGCATTTCTGAAGACCCGACGAACGGGTTTTATGCAGTTTTGAATACGAATACAACCTGGAATTCTTCTCAAATTGCTCAAGCTGATGTGGCCAATCCTGGGATGGTTAGTCTGATTGAATCCTATTATCTCATCATCTCGACTTTGACACCTAGGTACTTACTATGTACGATATTGACCTCTGACCACAGCTGCACAGCACCAAAGACTCCAATGACGACCAGTTCCTTAACAATTTTGATGTCACACCTAGGCGCATTTAAATGATGCCGCGAGACATAACTGCTCTCTCATGTCTTTCATGATAAGTCAGCTTTCCCTTTAGGAATTATATCTCCTAAGGTCCTCCTCGATCTCCTCCCTTAAGCTGAAGAACTGCGGCTTAAAAGAGTCCCCGATACCAGGAGCGAGTCCTTTAACCCCAAAATGATTAGCCTCTTTAGCCAGTTTTTTTCTTGCGGGATCGAAGTGACTTACCGCCGCTAGTTTCAAGCGCGTACTGCGTGAGAGCCACGTGTGTGCTAATGTGGAACATGAACGCTGTAACGGTTAGTCGGTCAGATGCTAAGCTCTCTCAAGGTGCCTCGAGGATTCCATGTTCGAGGACAGCTCGACTTACCTAGACACCCTTCGCCGACTCGCTCTGTTTGGAGCCTTTTGTTGCTTGCCGCGAGGAAAGTCTCGTACGCTTCTACCTTAGGTGAGCCAATAGCCCTTGAGCTTGAGAAAAAGTGCGCGGAAGTCCATGGTCATAGCGCCAACTCACCTCCGTGAGCTCCGTAGCTCGGTTGATAGCTAAGCCCACCCGCTTGGAGATCTCGACTGCTGCCGCCGTAGTTGCCATAGATGATCCCCATCAGCTCTGCTGCCATGTTACGGTGATAGTACTATCACCGTTACGATCAGACCAAGACTCGAGAGTAACAACGGGAAGCTTACCGGGGGTCTGAAGCTGTTAGTTGTCGGGTTCCACTTGGGTGTGAATAAGCACACTTCCGATATCGAGACGTGGGGAACCTTTGACTTTGCCGTGAGTACCGTGTAGACCGTGGGGTCACTCTGGTCGCGATCAACCACGGCCGTATTGATAAATCTTTCGGCGGCATATTTGTACGGTATATAACTTGTGTATTATGTTAGTACGACTTATTCCGTCCTGAGAGAGGAGTACTGATGACGTACTTGCCGTGCCACGCTACAACATCAAAAGGAGTGTGGTTCTGTTTAGCGGACCACAACTTCCCAGCAATTTTGACGATAACTACATAGCATTAATGGCAGAGCTCTGTGGAGGATAGAGACATATGGGTTTCATACCATCCCATTCAGTCAGGTCCTCGTCAAAGTTAGCCATAGGATACTCGAAATTTCTAGGCAGTGCCATGCCATTGCTGCCTATTGGTCCCATATCCGGCAGCTCATAGTGGCAACCAAAAATCTCTTGGATATCTAGAAGCAACGTTAGAAAGACGAGATGACTTGTTCGAATGTCACGCCACGTACATCCTCTGACCGGTCCGTCAGGTAACGAAACTCGGAACTTTATCCCGGCCTGAATAACGACCAGTTCTCCTGGACGAACCATCATCCTAATTATTCGGCATTAGGTTCGTGTGAGTACACCGGAGATGACAAAACGTTACCTTCCGAGCTCGGTTTGGATATCCAATCTTCCCTGTTGAGGCAGAATGAGCATGTCGCCATCGTGGCTGCTAAAGGCCCGTTTCGTCATGGACACATTAGCTGTATAGATGTGGACAGCCAGGCCCTCTTTTGTGGTCGAGTCTCCATTGCCAGCTATCGTCTTGAGACCTTGTACGAAGTCGACCTGCTCGTTTCCGGATGCCATAGGAAACGGTTGCCAGCATAGACCATCGGGAGGGTACTCTACATTTCCATTGGCAGGGGTAAACGATGACTCAAGCTTGAGTACAGGGTTAGTACACGGCCATGAGCATCATGGCCCGCCCAACGAGAAGATTGAGGAAATAGGCTAGACACACATAATCATGAAGTATCTTGGTACTCCTCCCCTGAGCCATTGACGGCAATATCCGGTAGAACCAGACATGTTGTAACGAGTGTCTTGGGGAGATGAAGCTGGTGCCATTCAACTGTTCTGGATACAGTCCGTAACGGCATTTCTGGGGGGTGTTTTGCGCAAGCGGTACTGTTCCTGGCAATGCTTCAGACACGAATACATTGCCGTACCCGACTTGGTATCGGTACGGGTCATCGACGGTGGGATCGGCCAGGAATGCAGACTGGCTGGATCTTCCTGGACCAGAATATCCGTTCCGGACTGTTGAGGTTCCCCGTGCAATGGCTCTGAGAGCGTGGCCAACGGACGGAGAGTCATTGCTAGAGGCTTCATTCTGCAGGAAGGCCTTATAATCTTTGCAATTCCTTAGAAGATGGCGTGTGAGGGTGCCGGTATCGTTGCTCTTGAGGAGGTGGGAGCAGTGCTTGCAGCGGTTTCCATCCTCACTACGCGTAAATTGACCTTTTGTGTCGATAATCTTGCTGGTTGGCATCCTGGACAAGATGGATGAGAAGGTTTCACTTTTTGTTTTAAAAAAAATCGACAGAATCGCTGACAACGCTGAAAGAGACTCGGAGAGATGGAAGAGAAAAAGGGGGAAGATGAGGGAGGAAAGGGAGGATGCCATGGAAATGCTTATTTGTCGCGTCAGGTTTGACCAAAATGCAGCATATTGCCGCATTCTTGGCAGCACGGCGCAATGCGGCGTGTTTCCGACAAATGCCGCACTGTTTCGCAACTAATACCCGTTCCATGTGCCACCCGACCTACCCAGAAGGTTAGGTAACTGTAACTCCAGGCAGGGCTGCAGGGCTCCAGGGCTGCCAGCTAAAATAGGGCGGACCATAGGGACTAATGGTGAAAAACGATTTTTTTTAGTAGGTGTACGTTTAAATGTGGCTAAAAAGGGTAAATTATAAATATATTTAAAATTAAAAAGATATATTTAGCTAGCTTTTATTTAATAAAAATTCAACTTTTAATTATTTGTAAATTTTTTATATTTTTTAGCTAATTTTTTTATAAGTTTTTTATAATAATAATTAAAATAAATTATTTTTATTTATTTATATAATTTTATACGTTTTTAATATAACGCGATATAAATATTATATTCGTATTTTTTAATTAATTTTATATTTATTAATATTAATATTATTTTAAAATATTTTATACGCTTTTATATAGCTTTATATTAGTAAAATATAGCTAATTTTTTTAAGTTAGCCTAATATTTTATAAAAATTATTAAATTTTTTACCTTATAATATAGCATATTTATTTAATAGCCTTATATAAATAAATATAAATATAATAGCGCCTTTTAAATTTTATTATTAAAAATAATAAAAAGTCCCGTTATTACTTTAAAAAAAGTTAGCTTAATAAAAACGATATTAATAGCTATATTAATAAGCAACTTCGTTTAATTGCTAAAATTATCGATATTTTTTATTATAATAAATATAATATATTTATAATTATATTAAAAATATTAAAATAAGTAAAAATAGTATTATTTTTTATATATTATCGTATTAATTTATATAAAAACTCTTTATTTATTTCGTTTCTTATTATATAAAAAAAAAGGGCGAGCTAATTTAAAAAAAGATTAATATAAATCGTTAATAAAAGCAATCTTTTTTTATAGCTATTTTATAATTAATAAATTAATAAAAAATTATATATTATTTGCTAATATAAGCATAATATTAATTTTATAAAGAAATGCTTTATTAAAAGCAATTAATCTTTAATAAAGCTTATATTAATTATTAATATAATAATTAGGCATTTTTTTATTTATTTTACACTAATAAATTTAGCTATAAGCTTTTATAAGCTTATATTAAAAAATATTAATATATATAAATTTATATAATTAAAAAAAAGCTTTTATAGCTTATTACTATTATTAATAAAACAGTTTTTAATTATTAATAGCGCTATTTTTAACGGCTAAAATAAAAAATTTTAATTTATATTATTATTATTATAATTAAAAAATGGGTAAAACGCTATAAAATAAGTTTTTTTTATTATTATATAATTTCACGTAAATAAAAAGGTATTTTCTTTAGTTTTTTTTAAAGTAATTTATATTAAATAAATTAAAAAATACGAAATAAAACTGGTTGAATAATATATATATAATAATAAATAAAATTAATTATAATCGTTTTTATTATATTAAATATTATTAGCTAAATTAATATAAAAACTTTTATTAAAAATAAATAAATTATTATTATAAATATTATAATAAAAAAATATTATCGAATTTAAAAAAGTTTTATATTAAATTAGCTAAAATAAGTTTAATATAAATAAAACGATTATAATTAATTTTATTTATTATTATATATATTATTAAACCAGTTTATTTTCGTATTTTTAATTTATTTAAATATAAAATTACTTTAAAAAAAAACTAAAGAAAATACCTTTTTATTTACGTGAAATTATATAATAATAAAAAAACTTATTTTATAGCGTTTTAACCCATTTTTTAATTATAATAATAATAATATAAATTAAAATTTTTTTATTTTAGCCGTTAAAAATAGCGCTATTAATAATAAAAACTGTTTTATTAATAATAGTAATAAGCTATAAAAGCTTTTTTTAATTATATAAATTTATATATATTAATATTTTTAATATAAGCTTATAAAAGCTTATAGCTAAATTTATTAGTGTAAAATAAATAAAAAAATGCCTAATTATTATATTAATAATTAATATAAGCTTTATTAAAGATTAATTTGCTTTTAATAAAGCATTTCTTTATAAAATTAATATTATGCTTATATTAGCAAATAATATATAATTTTTTATTAATTATATTAATTATAAAATAAGCTATAAAAAAAGATTGCTTTTATTAACGATTTATATTAATCTTTTTTTAAATTAGCTCGCCCTTTTTTTATATAATAAGAAACGAAATAAATAAAAGAGTTTTTATATAAATTAATACGATAATATATAAAAATAATACTATTTTTACTTATTTTAATATTTTTAATATAATTATAAATATTATTATATTTATTATAATAAAAAATATCGATAATTTTAGCAATTAAACGAAGTTGCTTATTAATATAGCTATTAATATCGTTTTTATTAAGCTAACTTTTTTTAAAGTAATAACGGGACTTTTTATTATTTTTAATAATAAAATTTAAAAGGCGCTATTATATTTATATTTATTTATATAAGGCTATTAAATAAATATGCTATATTATAAGGTAAAAAATTTAATAATTTTTATAAAATATTAGGCTAACTTAAAAAAAATTAGCTATATTTTACTAATATAAAGCTATATAAAAGCGTATAAAATATTTTAAAATAATATTAATATTAATAAATATAAAATTAATTAAAAAATACGAATATAATATTTATATCGCGTTATATTAAAAACGTATAAAATTATATAAATAAATAAAAATAATTTATTTTAATTATTATTATAAAAAACTTATAAAAAAATTAGCTAAAAAATATAAAAAATTTACAAATAATTAAAAGTTGAATTTTTATTAAATAAAAGCTAGCTAAATATATCTTTTTAATTTTAAATATATTTATAATTTACCCTTTTTAGCCACATTTAAACGTACACCTACTAAAAAAAATCGTTTTTCACCATTAGTCCCTATGGTCCGCCCTATTTTAGCTGGCAGCCCTGGAGCCCTGCAGCCCTGCCTGGAGTTACAGTTACCTAACCTTCTGGGTAGGTCGGGTGGCACATGGAACGGGTATTAGTTGCGAAACAGTGCGGCATTTGTCGGAAACACGCCGCATTGCGCCGTGCTGCCAAGAATGCGGCAATATGCTGCATTTTGGTCAAACCTGACGCGACAAATAAGCATTTCCATGGCATCCTCCCTTTCCTCCCTCATCTTCCCCCTTTTTCTCTTCCATCTCTCCGAGTCTCTTTCAGCGTTGTCAGCGATTCTGTCGATTTTTTTTAAAACAAAAAGTGAAACCTTCTCATCCATCTTGTCCAGGATGCCAACCAGCAAGATTATCGACACAAAAGGTCAATTTACGCGTAGTGAGGATGGAAACCGCTGCAAGCACTGCTCCCACCTCCTCAAGAGCAACGATACCGGCACCCTCACACGCCATCTTCTAAGGAATTGCAAAGATTATAAGGCCTTCCTGCAGAATGAAGCCTCTAGCAATGACTCTCCGTCCGTTGGCCACGCTCTCAGAGCCATTGCACGGGGAACCTCAACAGTCCGGAACGGATATTCTGGTCCAGGAAGATCCAGCCAGTCTGCATTCCTGGCCGATCCCACCGTCGATGACCCGTACCGATACCAAGTCGGGTACGGCAATGTATTCGTGTCTGAAGCATTGCCAGGAACAGTACCGCTTGCGCAAAACACCCCCAGAAATGCCGTTACGGACTGTATCCAGAACAGTTGAATGGCACCAGCTTCATCTCCCCAAGACACTCGTTACAACATGTCTGGTTCTACCGGATATTGCCGTCAATGGCTCAGGGGAGGAGTACCAAGATACTTCATGATTATGTGTGTCTAGCCTATTTCCTCAATCTTCTCGTTGGGCGGGCCATGATGCTCATGGCCGTGTACTAACCCTGTACTCAAGCTTGAGTCATCGTTTACCCCTGCCAATGGAAATGTAGAGTACCCTCCCGATGGTCTATGCTGGCAACCGTTTCCTATGGCATCCGGAAACGAGCAGGTCGACTTCGTACAAGGTCTCAAGACGATAGCTGGCAATGGAGACTCGACCACAAAAGAGGGCCTGGCTGTCCACATCTATACAGCTAATGTGTCCATGACGAAACGGGCCTTTAGCAGCCACGATGGCGACATGCTCATTCTGCCTCAACAGGGAAGATTGGATATCCAAACCGAGCTCGGAAGGTAACGTTTTGTCATCTCCGGTGTACTCACACGAACCTAATGCCGAATAATTAGGATGATGGTTCGTCCAGGAGAACTGGTCGTTATTCAGGCCGGGATAAAGTTCCGAGTTTCGTTACCTGACGGACCGGTCAGAGGATGTACGTGGCGTGACATTCGAACAAGTCATCTCGTCTTTCTAACGTTGCTTCTAGATATCCAAGAGATTTTTGGTTGCCACTATGAGCTGCCGGATATGGGACCAATAGGCAGCAATGGCATGGCACTGCCTAGAAATTTCGAGTATCCTATGGCTAACTTTGACGAGGACCTGACTGAATGGGATGGTATGAAACCCATATGTCTCTATCCTCCACAGAGCTCTGCCATTAATGCTATGTAGTTATCGTCAAAATTGCTGGGAAGTTGTGGTCCGCTAAACAGAACCACACTCCTTTTGATGTTGTAGCGTGGCACGGCAAGTACGTCATCAGTACTCCTCTCTCAGGACGGAATAAGTCGTACTAACATAATACACAAGTTATATACCGTACAAATATGCCGCCGAAAGATTTATCAATACGGCCGTGGTTGATCGCGACCAGAGTGACCCCACGGTCTACACGGTACTCACGGCAAAGTCAAAGGTTCCCCACGTCTCGATATCGGAAGTGTGCTTATTCACACCCAAGTGGAACCCGACAACTAACAGCTTCAGACCCCCGGTAAGCTTCCCGTTGTTACTCTCGAGTCTTGGTCTGATCGTAACGGTGATAGTACTATCACCGTAACATGGCAGCAGAGCTGATGGGGATCATCTATGGCAACTACGGCGGCAGCAGTCGAGATCTCCAAGCGGGTGGGCTTAGCTATCAACCGAGCTACGGAGCTCACGGAGGTGAGTTGGCGCATGACCATGGACTTCCGCGCACTTTTTCTCAAGCTCAAGGGCTATTGGCTCACCTAAGGTAGAAGCGTACGAGACTTTCCTCGCGGCAAGCAACAAAAGGCTCCAAACAGAGCGAGTCGGCGAAGGGTGTCTAGGTAAGTCGAGCTGTCCTCGAACATGGAATCCTCGAGGCACCTTGAGAGAGCTTAGCATCTGACCGACTAACCGTTACAGCGTTCATGTTCCACATTAGCACACACGTGGCTCTCACGCAGTACGCGCTTGAAACTAGCGGCGGTAAGTCACTTCGATCCCGCAAGAAAAAACTGGCTAAAGAGGCTAATCATTTTGGGGTTAAAGGACTCGCTCCTGGTATCGGGGACTCTTTTAAGCCGCAGTTCTTCAGCTTAAGGGAGGAGATCGAGGAGGACCTTAGGAGATATAATTCCTAAAGGGAAAGCTGACTTATCATGAAAGACATGAGAGAGCAGTTATGTCTCGCGGCATCATTTAAATGCGCCTAGGTGTGACATCAAAATTGTTAAGGAACTGGTCGTCATTGGAGTCTTTGGTGCTGTGCAGCTGTGGTCAGAGGTCAATATCGTACATAGTAAGTACCTAGGTGTCAAAGTCGAGATGATGAGATAATAGGATTCAATCAGACTAACCATCCCAGGATTGGCCACATCAGCTTGAGCAATTTGAGAAGAATTCCAGGTTGTATTCGTATTCAAAACTGCATAAAACCCGTTCGTCGGGTCTTCAGAAATGCATAAGTCGATGTTAAACGAAAGCTGTGGCAACCGTTGAATTCCATACTCATGCGGGGCCGCGGCATCAGTGAGGCGCAGCAGATATCACGCAGCCACATTCACCCCACTTCGTCCCCCATGTTTGCTTGTAAATGCTAGTCGCGTACTTCGGTACTTACTACAGCAGTGGCGCAAACCTTGGCACTGTTCGAGCTTCGTGGGTTTGTTCAATCGACATCTGCGACAATCATTCGTTTCGGCCGACCAACAGCCAAGTCACTTGACTTTTACTCTGTTAATCTCCTCCTCCTCTTTTCCAATCTCATCTATTTCTCTCCTCCATTTCCCTCTCGCCTTTGTCTGCGCGACCAGTGCTAAGGCAAAAAAATAGAATAAAAAAAAGTGCAAGACCCAAACCGTCCCGCGATTTACCCGCCGCCAAGTTATCCGAAAGGCCGTCCGCGCGTACACCCAAGACTCCGCCACACCTCTAACTACCCTACTTGGTATTTGCGCAAACCCGATCGTCGCCTCAACAAGCCGGTCATCCGAGAATCAATCTTGTATTACTCCCCCATCCATCATCGTCGACTGTCTCTATCTATTTCTACCTCCTCCTACATCTCCCATCGACCGTTACGGCCCGCGTGTCATCTAAAGAGCACTCACTGCGCAATCGTTGTTGATTCCGTCGATCATCTACTTGCACCTTCCGGCGCCGATTCCTAGTCAAAGCAGACTACCACACCCATCCAACCATGTCTGGCAAGCAAGACGCTCCCCCCGCCTACCCCCAACCCTCGTACGGCGGAGGCTACCCGCCCCAAGGCCAGTACGGAGATCCGAACCAGCAGTACTACCAGAGCAATCCGAACATGGGCTACTACCAGCAGCAGGGTCCGCCGCCCCAGGGCCAGTACCCTCCCGGCCAGTACCCCCAACAGGGCCAATACCCCCAGCAGGGCTACTACCCTCAGCAAGGCTACCCGCCACCCCAGGGCCGGACCAGCAATCACGACGGCTGTCTGGGCGCCCTGCTCGGTGCGCTCGCCTGCTGCTGCTGCTTGGACTGCCTGTTCTAAGCAGACGACCGAAGATACAAAAGCCAATGGATAGGAGCACCATTCGGCCGCGCAAGCTTCACGGTGGAAAATGAGCGAACGGACGGACGGATGTGCTGGGAGAGCGCTCGAGAAGGAAACCCGGAGAAATGCGAAAGGAGAGGGGAGGGGGAAGAGACCTACACGCGAACCACGAACCAGAGAGGAGCGGAAAAAGACACCACGACGCAACAATGACACGAACGGAGATAAACAGGGATTGGAAAAAATTTTCTTCTTCCCGACGATCGAGGATAGGAATGAGGTCGCGCGATGAGGATGGATGAGCTACTCAGCATGATCATCATCACCATTCATGATTTGTGATGCAATGCGATGCGATGCGCCGCCGGATACCTAGAAGAAAGAAGGAAAGGTACACGACACACAAAAACACTCAACACCAACACCCACAACGCGCGAATTCTCCTGCAATTTTTTCTTTGTCTTTCTCCAGTCGGTCATCATTATGCTAGGCGTTACGGGATGGAATTTTTTCCCCTTTCCTTTTCGTTGCAATTGTGGGAACCAAATACTATGTCCGTCCATTGCCATGCGCAACCCGGGGGGAAGGGAGGGTTAGGGGGGAAGGCGGATAGGGAAATTACAAATAAAATCAACATTACGATAAAATTCTCTTGATCTACTGTGAACTGGTTCTGTGATGACTACTGCTGCTGCTGTTGTCGGTTGTTGGTTGTTGCTACTACTTAGACAAAGTGTTTATTCGGCCCTCTTCTTAGTCTGTCTCTCTCCCGTCTTCCCTCTATATATGATGGATGATAATAGTATGTATGTATGCGACGTGGGAACCCCCAGTTTGCTACGACTTCGCTAGCCACTTCTTCTAAAACCTAGGTAGGTACTCCTACAACCCCCACCCAAATCATCTTGTCAATGGATGTCATTAACCAACTCCACCTCCCTAACCCCTCCACCCTTAACTGTGACCGTTCGTTGTCGTCGTCACGGTCTCTCCCTCTTCCTCTTCCTCACCTTCCTCCAGCCCGGCGTACAGGTCGGCGAACTTGTCCTGGGCGTCCCGGACGCAGTCGTACGAGTAGATCATGTCCTGGACCTCGGGGCTGGCCCACTTGTCCGGGATGGGCGTGCCCTTGGTCTTGCCGAGGGCGAACTGGCGGTCGCGCTCCTCGCGGGCCTCGCCCTCGCCCAGGTGCAGGAGCCGGCCCGAGAAGGCGGCCATCTCGACCAGGACCGAGGTCCGGTCCTTGCGCAGCCTCTCGTACACCCGCAGGGCGCGGGACAGCGCCGCGCCGCGCCCGCCGCCGCTACCACCACCACTACTATGGTCGAGCGGCAGCGGGGCCCGGCTCACGACCTCGGCCAACACGGCGCCGTCCTCGATGGCCATGGCGGCGCCCTGGCTCAGGTGCGGCAGCGTCGGGTGGCAGGCGTCGCCGACGAGGGCGACGGCGCCGCGGGACCAGCGGGCCAGGGGCCGGTGGGAGCGCAGGCGCCACTCGCAGACCTCGCCCTCGGGCACGAGGTTGAGCATGCGGCGGACGAGGGGGCAGAAGTCGGCGTAGACGCGCAGCATGGCGGCCTTGCTGCCGCGCGTCGTGTAGGTGGCGTTGGTGGCGGCGGCGAAGTTGACGTCGGGCTGGCAGGTCGACAGGTTGTAGATGGTCTTGCCGCTGATCGGGTACGCGACGATGTGCCGCTTCTCGCCGATCCACCGCAGCGCGCAATCGGCGTCGAGCAGCTCGAGCATCTCGGCGTCGCCCTCCATGGCCGACCGCGGCAGCATGATCCGATACGCCGCCTGCCCCGTGTCCTCGACCTCGGCCGCGATCCCCGACGCCCGCAGCAGCGACGTGCGCACCGCCGACTTGATCCCGTCCGCGCCCAGCAGCACGTCCGTCTCCACCTCGTAAGGGGCGCCCTCGCGCGGCGTCGCCGTGAACCGCACCACCCCGTCGTCGCCATCCGTGCCGAAGCCCGTCACGTCGGCCAGCGAGGTCGAGAAGCGGAAGCGGATGCTGGCCTCCCGCTGGCACGCCTCGTACAGCCCGCCGGCCAGCGAGGCCCGGTGTCCCGTGCAGTGCGGGTAGCCGTACTTGGCGGCGATGTCGGGCATCTGCACGAGCGTCAGCTCCTGGTTCGTCGCGCCGACCCGGATGCTGCTCGACTGGATGTTGGTCGCCTCGGCCAGGATCCGGTCCCAGCAGCCCCAGCGGTCCAGCACTCGCGCCATGTTGGGCGCCAGCTGGATCCCGGCGCCCACGAACCCTAGATTCGACGCCGTCTCGAACACCTCGATGTGCTTGAATCCCTTCTTGGCGAAGGCGAGCGCCGTGGCTAGGCCGCCCATGCCTGCGTGTCGTCGCCAAAACGTCACCTTTTTAGCATCATCACGGCTCGTTGGATGAGAAGGTAAGAGGAGGTGGAGAGGAGGAGAGGAGGAGAGGAGGAGGATAGGTGTATGTATCTTGACTTACCCGCGCCGATGACGGATATCCTAAGATCCCTGTAGTCCGACATATCTGGTGACAGGCCGAGATGTATGCCAGATGGAAGATTGAAAGGTACACTTAGGAATACAAGCTGACCCTATATCTAGTAGGCAGCTGTATGGATGCGACTATGTGTAATTGTCGACGTTCTCTATCGCATCGCAATCATCACTTACTACAAGGAGGGAGGATGGTTATTATGGACTGGCCACGCAGTTTGTGAGAGCTGTCCGTTTCGTGCATGAGTGTCGTACTTATTCACCCGCAGCATTGCCAAGTCGACCCGGCGAAAAATACCGCCCCATGTGGTGTGGTCCCTGGAGAGGGATTGCAGATGTCATGTATAATTGGTGGGGCGGCTTCATTGCCGGTTAATGAGGGGTTGTGTTGTCTATTTCGGCAGTAGAGTTGCGAAGTAGAGAGAGATGGAGGGATATCATTTCACCTTGGATGATCCAAGGCATTATCGTAACTCTTGACACCAGGTACCTTTGGTTGTACAGCGTCGTCGTGATGCCGGTAACAGATCCTATTGTATTTCCACCAAACACCCCCTAAACCAGCCATTAGGTCGCACATATACTTGCATTTTCGCTAACCTTAACTTTTATATGCTGTGCCCCGACCTTCTTGTCATGGGTCTCCACATTGGGTACTTTGCGACTCCGACATGACGGGCAGGCATCTGCATCTGGGGAATGGAAGATGGAGATGGGAATGGAGATGGGGGGAATGGTGAAAGGGAAGAGGGGCGCGCGGATGACGGATGACGATGAGCGATGCAGCAACCGGTCCCGCACTACCCCGGTCATATTATGCTTGCTTATCGATAAGACATTCCATGCGACCCATCGCCCAGTCGCCTTTACAGCAGCACCTCGTTCCAGTTGCGCCGCATAGACTAATGCACACTCATATCCTGACTGTCTCAACATATCTGCTACCTCTGCCCTGGAGGCAAAGTCTGTCGAATCGTGAGCCGTCACCATGGCTTCTTCCAGATTGAATGCCCTTCCAGCACTCAGAAAACAACACCTTCTAGTCGAGTTGTACGTATGACCGAACCAACAAAAGGGGGGAGGGGGGAGGGGGCTCGTAGAGAATGAAGCTAATCGGTAGCTACTCTACTCAGTGCTGGTCTCAAACAAGCATGTCCAGAAGGTGTTTTCGTCAGTCTTACACCTGGAGACCCGACGCTGTGGTCTGGTGTGATCTTTGTCCGAGATGGTGAGTATCAAACTTGGCCGAGCTCGTCCATATTGCTTTCTGATCAATGACAACAAGGACCCTATTCTCCCGCCGTACTACGATTCCAGATCTCCTTTCCCGATGCCTATCCCCGTCTACCACCACTCGTGACATTCGCTACCGATATCTTCCATCCCTTGATCTCGCCCCTGAGCACATACATGTACACAACAGATGTTCAGGATAACGGCACCGTGAGCGCTACCGATGTCGAGCGACTACCTCCTGGAGGCTTCAGCCTCAGCCATGGCTTCCCCGAATGGTTCCGTCGCAGAGCAAGGAGCGGTACAGGCGATAGGCAAGGTAGTGGTCAACAAGAAGCGAGATCCACACCTCATCGGCCACCCCCAGCCTCTGCGAATAGTGGAGGCACGCCGGGCTCGAGAGGGTCTGCGGTAGGAGAATCGCCTGGGTTCACGGAGACGAACAAGAAGGGTATTTCTACGTTCGAGGTATTGCGGTATATCCGCAGTACGTTCGACGATGAGGATGTACTGGACGCAATACCGCGCGAAGCTGCAGGAAACCCTGGCGCCTGGCATGCGTGGCGGACACATCGCATGGATCAGGGAAAGGTGTTTACGGACGTTGGTGCTGATTCGACCTCGGCTCGGAAACCAGGCGAATGGAATTGGGAAGGCGTCTGGGAGGAAAGAGTCAAGAAAGGAATCACCGCAAGCCTGTCTGAGCAGGTCATGTTTGGTGGTGTTGGCACTGCGGATGATGTCGTAAGTCTCGAATTTCGTCCGGGGAGGGGAGGGGAGGGGCTCTCTGTCCGGCATGGACCCATTCACTGACTTGAGCTATAGATTCGATTTCTGAACATGGAGAAGGATGACGTGGAACAAGTCGTGAACAACTTGAAGCGCACACTCGGCCAGACCGCTTGAGAGCACGCACTTTCCTGCCACTTCCGACCTGACCATCGCATATTCCTATGGATAGGACTCGCACTTTCTTAGATACCCAACCCAGTTACCTTGATGAGATATCTTGAACCAGTCGCTCCTGCACGAGTATCGTCCAGCCCTTCACTTCCACCGCCGTCATTCCAGGACATGAGATATATCGCAAACTTCTATCACTCCAATCATTGCTTGTATAGGCCACTTTCCAACGTCCATTGCATCCACACCCAGGGTCTTTGCCATGTCTGATCAAGGTGGTCTGCCTCCTGGAATTATTGTTCTTATTGTTTGTCTTTGCCTTATCCTTCCCGTCGTCTTAATAATTATCATCCTCAAGGGATTCGATCTGCTACCGATACGTTGGTCTTGCTGGCCCTGCAAATCCAAGCGCCAGCGACAGCCCTCTCCGTTGATCAGACTCAGGCTAGTAGATCCTGCAGGAGGCAGTTTCTCAACCACGGAGAGTAATCCTGTCGGTCAGAGTCCTAAATACTATGCCGGCACACAGACGCGGGCCGTACATGAACACGGACCCATTACCGCCCCTCGGCGAGCCCTCACCGCTTCACATAATCAAGAGGTGCAAGACATCGGAGATGCTCAGAGGGAGTCCAAGGAGGCTTAGCAGTGAACGCATCGGTGTCGGTCTTGAAAGACCGCTGACAGTGATGAAGAGACGCACATTCAACACAGACAACGTCACTACGAACCGGAACATCAGCACCAATGGCCGGATTGAGAGTCGCTCCGCAGGCGAAGTAGACGACGCCAACCCTAACTCGCGCTTGGCTA
The DNA here is from genome assembly GCA_022376275.1 of Xylariomycetidae sp. FL2044. Taxonomy (NCBI): domain Eukaryota; kingdom Fungi; phylum Ascomycota; class Sordariomycetes; species Xylariomycetidae sp. FL2044. The sequence goes on along the minus strand of JAJNOH010000082.1, from coordinate 10,977 downwards.
CCCCAGAACCAGGTAAATGTTGCCCGGACCCCAATATTATGAAAACCTGTTAACATAAAACAACAGTTTTGGACTCAATCTGGGACTCAGTCACCCCAAGGGCAAGCGACACCACTGCAGCGGCTAAGCCAGGAACCTCCGATATCCGACAGCTGCTTTCCCCCAAAGGGCCTCCAGACTTCTCCGACAGCAGAACTTCATCTTCCGGGACGACGTGCCGTCGGTATGGTGTACGAAGCTCCAGCGGCTCATCTTGTGATTCGTCATTCGGGCCCCTGGGTGCGTACCGAGCGAACTCGTCCGCAGATCCGTCGTCCAGCTACGAGTCTGCTGAGATATCCTACGGCTTCGATGAAATCGATTACAACGATTCAAGTCTCGTGACGAGTTCCATATCAAGTTTTCAGGAATCAGACAGCAGTGTGCTTGATCCGTATATACTTGTCCCTCAAATATCCATCACCCCCGAGCTGGCGACATTGGATGGACGACAGTCAAGCATATGGGCCGCGATTAAGATTTCCGGTCAACTGTTTCAACCATGTCCAGTCGATTCTGGCGATGGGATGTTGAATAGAGGCCAGAGCAACCAGGGCTGCATGCCAGTCCGTCACAACGAGCACGGTCACTCTGAATCTGAGTTTTCTCGGTATGGATACCTATATGATATGCAAATAGATGTACTGCCCGCCGCGAAAGGCGCTATCATTGATATTATTGACGACCACGCGAGCATCTCTGGCCATCAATCTTCACGTACTCTCAAGCCCGGCTCGAGCATTTTACTATTGGCCCACGTTTGGCTGGGTGATTCTAATCCCGACTCACCAGAAGAGCACGAGCCCGAGAAGCTTATCGCGGATCTGGAGTCTCAGCTAGGTAGCTCCAGGGTCGATTTCGTCCAGGTCAGCATCAAATACTGTCACTCGGGCTTCCCATCTTTCAAGGTCCCCTCAGCCACAGACGGCACATCGACTTGCCAGACCCGCCTAGAGACCTCAGCCACGGGCGTCATCGAGAGGCGAGAGGATCCCGCGCCGACCTGGACCCCTCGCCCAACCCCCGTCTCCAGCCCTTTGTTCCCTGTCGTGGCTTTCTACTACGGCCCCATGCGGGCCAACACCATTATCGACCGGATCTACAAGCAGCGAGGGGGGGCCTGCAATCTCGCTCAGAGCACGGGGACCTACGTGCTGTCACCGGGACTCAGACCCAATATTACCCGACGCATCGCCAGTCCCCCACCACCACCATCCCTGCCACTGCCACCAACACGCACCACCCCACGACCCCCAATCCGTGTCCCCAACCGCCGCACCAGCCTCAAGAAATGTCTACCCGACCCCGATCCCGACCCCGACCCCGACCCCGACCTTACCAACAACAACGATAAAGACGACGCCCTGATGGATCCAGCACGCAAGATATGGACCGAGATGCGCCGCACGTCCTTAGGCCACCGACCGACCTTCCACGTGAGCAAGGGAAAACGCTCGCCGGCCGCCAAGACCAAGACCAAGGCCACGACGGCGAAAGCGGTAGTGATCACGCCCCGGCCGTCACCGTCGTCGCTGAGTCTGGGTACCATCGTCGGCGGTGATGATAACAATGATGGCAATGATGACGATGGACACAGGACCGAGGTCGAGCGCAGGCGCGAGATGATTCGGAATACGGCTCTGCGGAACAAGAGGTCGATCGGGGCCGAGAGCCTGAAGAGTCTGGTGCCTTCTATGGTGGTAGGAGGCGGGGAGGATAGTGCGGATGATGAGGAGGGAGACGACGGGGAGGGGCATGAGGGAAGGACGCCAGTGAGGGGAGATTGGGGATCGAGAGAGAGACAGAGAGGGGTACAGGGGCAAACGCAGACGCAGACACAAACACAGGCACAGATGCAGAGACAGAGAAGACGTGATGGGAGGTGGAGCTTAGGGGGTTGGTGGTGAGTGAGTCTCACCATTTCTTTTTGTTTTGTTTTTCTTTTGTTGGTATTGCCATTGCTGGTAGGTAGTGTTTTTTTTTTCTCTCTTGTTCTTCTTCTTCTGGTCTAGATAGATACATAGATAGATAGATAGGCAGGTAGATCCTTAGATAGATATCTGATAAGGGTAGGTCGGTATTTTCCCTTCTTCTTTTTTTCCCCCTTTTTTTTGGCGGGTGATTGTATCATTCATATTGGTGTCTGACCTGTCTCCGTTGGGGGAAAGGGAAGAGAGAGAGAGGGATGGTATGGTATGGGGAATAAACGGTATTAGGGGAATGGGAGATGGGAAAAATTGGGAGATGGGAAAAATTGGGAGTGAGAGTGGGATGGTGGAAGGGGGAAGGGGGGGATAACTTGTTTTGAGAGATCATAGGCTATATTGCTTTTTCTGTCAATACGCCTAAGGGGGAGAGGGCTTGGGTTAGATAGGGAGGTAGACTGGGTGGGTTGCTGGTAGTCTAATAGGTCTAAGTTGAATGAGACATGATACCTTTCAGGGGCTCCATCCAGCATTGGGTGTCTTGTTAAGTGATTACGTTCTTAGGCCGTGAGTTAAGTAATCTAAGGTCCAAGTTTTGAGGTAAGATGTATCTGGTCTTGGTTTTATATGTTTGTAGGTTGGACGGCTGGTGTTGTCCTGCTTGGGTGGTCTTAATGCTCGGGACTCTTACTAATGGGTTTCTGATTATGGTAAGATGGACTTCTGTTGATGTGGTGTCTGGGCTAGGAAGGGAAGGAAAGGAATGGTTCTTGATGCTGGTGTTGGGACGAGTTCGGGTTCTGACAGGGTTGAACTTAGTTATGGTTTCCTAGAGTCGTATATATTAGAAGGGTAGTCTGTCGTCCTTTGGGTTCCTAGGCTTTTGGCGTTCCCCCTTTCATTATTTCACGCTCCTAGGGGATGAGGAGATGTTTTCCCATGTCTAAACCTGTTGTATCTACAACAGCCTCGTCTCTTGTTCAAGCTTCTAATGATTTTCGTTCGAATACCTAGCTTAGATTATATGTTCACCAGATTGCTCGTGTTTATGGGGTGTGTCCTTAGCATTCGAGAGACATATAATTTTCAGTTTGCCCAGCCTGATGGTCTGACCTTGAATGCATATTTCTAGGAAATCCAGCTTGTATTAAGGCCATTTCATCTTTACGCGATATTGTTGGAGGTTTGGATAATCCATTTATTATTGGGGTCTTCGTATTCCCCATTGGGCAATATTGGCATCCTCTCTTCAATCTTTCTTTGCATGGGCACAGGGTTGAGTAGTCGAGCCCGAGTGCTCTTGTTCTTAGAAGTAAAAAATATTTATTCATCTAACGGAGACGGCACACAAGGAGGTAATTAATTCGATGAGGATCCGAGAACTGGTGCTATCTGAATCACAGGTCCCATTCCCATTGCTTGACCCTTGGTTCTGGACACCTTCTTCCACCTCCACGCCGACCCAGGAGCGAGCACCAGGCAACAACAAGCAGGTCGGAGACCCCAGCCGCGACAATGGTCTGGTTATCCCACACGCGAGATCCGAAGCCTCGAAACTACGACGGAGGCTTCCCTCATTGCGCGCGCAGTAGCAGTCTGTAAGTTGTAAGGCCCCCTGTCTCAACGGCACATACGACCTATCCGTATGGAACCCCTTTCCACGCTGCCTCTTGCCCCTGTGGCGCGCCTACCCGGGATGAGTTGTTGAGTTGTCGCGTCGCCATGATCGTGTTCTTCGTTCCGGCCATCCTCGCCATCGCTGGCGGATACGCGGCCCAGTTGAGTACTGACCGTTCCAGCTTACTGCGTCTGACAGTTGGGAGGAGGGGGAAGGGGGGTGGGTTGATGATGGATGGTGTTTGGTTAACGAGATGGCTCATCCAGGTACGTAATGCCATTCTGGTCGGTGTTTGTTTGCCTGGCGATGCGTGAGTGTCTTGCCCATCAAAATGCTGTTCTGTGCCATGCTGACTGACGTGGTTTTGAAGCTTCAATTGACCCGGGGAAGGGACATCTTGAAAGTCGCCTTCGACAGCCTTCTTGAGAATATTGTGCCTTCTTACCATCCATCATCCTTCATTGCCTTTCTAGGCGATATTCTATTTGCTTTATATTATTTCAGCGTCCAGCTCTTGTAGCCATGCTTTGGTGATGAGCACGTAGAGTAGTTAGGAAAAAAAGAACTGCCAAAAAACTGGGAAAAAAAGATTTAAAAAAATAAACCCCCTGAACCCTCAAGTTAGTCAGAGTTTGTCTCTGACTGCATGTTGTCCCCCAGAGACCCCTCAGCTGTGATATGGGCGGTGATAGAACCCCATTGATCCAGCGTACCAGATCGTCTCTTCTTATGCGTAGTGCCCATACGACAGCCCACAGCCTTTAGAAAATTCCAAAGGTGCGCACAGTGGGATTCGAACCCATAACCTTAAAGGCGACGCAACACACTTGACCACTAGGCCAAGTGAGTTATTGAAAGAGCGGCTTCTTATTCTTGTTTACATACCATACTGCGCATATGGCAACTACTCCCGCCAGTCACCTGGTTCAACTTCGGCTACGCATGCTCATGGATACATGTCTACTTTTGGCAACCCGTGTGACTTTCCGACCGCCTCTATCAACTGCACCATTATATCAGTGCTATAACTGATGAACATTCTAGGACCGTCGTTGTTTCCATTGCTAACGCTGCAATATTGGTAACCTACTTACTAGAAGAGTCTTACACGCCCACGTGCGTACACACGTACGCCTCCCTCTTTGCGTATCTGGCATCGCACATCTTCTCACCTAGAGGGACCAACAGGCAATAGCTCACTCACCTGCAGTGACTAGTCAGCAGACAGGTCCTAGGCCTGAACCAATTGGGAAGGACAGGGCAGTGAGCCGAGCAAACGAGCCGGCTCGAATTACAGGGGAAAACCGTATATCTGTGCCTATATGGATGTGTTTTTGTGTGTGCTCACAAGGGGATCACTCAATGCAGTTTTGGACTTCATGTGTTCGTTTGGGGCTGTTGCTGTTGCTGCTGCTGCTGCTTCTGCAGCACCGCCAGGAAATCTCTTCTTCAATTATAATATTTCTTTTTTTTTTAAAAAAAAGAAGAAAAAAAAAGACAGGAAACATTGGGCGTTGCCATGGGCCTAGTCGTCCAGGTCCATGGGCAACGCCCAATGTTTCCTGTCTTTTTTTTTCTTCTTTTTTTTAAAAAAAAAAGAAATATTATAATTGAAGAAGAGATTTCCTGGCGGTGCTGCAGAAGCAGCAGCAGCAGCAACAGCAACAGCCCCAAACGAACACATGAAGTCCAAAACTGCATTGAGTGATCCCCTTGTGAGCACACACAAAAACACATCCATATAGGCACAGATATACGGTTTTCCCCTGTAATTCGAGCCGGCTCGTTTGCTCGGCTCACTGCCCTGTCCTTCCCAATTGGTTCAGGCCTAGGACCTGTCTGCTGACTAGTCACTGCAGGTGAGTGAGCTATTGCCTGTTGGTCCCTCTAGGTGAGAAGATGTGCGATGCCAGATACGCAAAGAGGGAGGCGTACGTGTGTACGCACGTGGGCGTGTAAGACTCTTCTAGTAAGTAGGTTACCAATATTGCAGCGTTAGCAATGGAAACAACGACGGTCCTAGAATGTTCATCAGTTATAGCACTGATATAATGGTGCAGTTGATAGAGGCGGTCGGAAAGTCACACGGGTTGCCAAAAGTAGACATGTATCCATGAGCATGCGTAGCCCGAAGTTGAACCAGGTGACTGGCGGGAGTAGTTGCCATATGCGCAGTATGGTATGTAAACAAGAATAAGAAGCCGCTCTTTCAATAACTCACTTGGCCTAGTGGTCAAGTGTGTTGCGTCGCCTTTAAGGTTATGGGTTCGAATCCCACTGTGCGCACCTTTGGAATTTTCTAAAGGCTGTGGGCTGTCGTATGGGCACTACGCATAAGAAGAGACGATCTGGTACGCTGGATCAATGGGGTTCTATCACCGCCCATATCACAGCTGAGGGGTCTCTGGGGGACAACATGCAGTCAGAGACAAACTCTGACTAACTTGAGGGTTCAGGGGGTTTATTTTTTTAAATCTTTTTTTCCCAGTTTTTTGGCAGTTCTTTTTTTCCTAACTACTCTACGTGCTCATCACCAAAGCATGGCTACAAGAGCTGGACGCTGAAATAATATAAAGCAAATAGAATATCGCCTAGAAAGGCAATGAAGGATGATGGATGGTAAGAAGGCACAATATTCTCAAGAAGGCTGTCGAAGGCGACTTTCAAGATGTCCCTTCCCCGGGTCAATTGAAGCTTCAAAACCACGTCAGTCAGCATGGCACAGAACAGCATTTTGATGGGCAAGACACTCACGCATCGCCAGGCAAACAAACACCGACCAGAATGGCATTACGTACCTGGATGAGCCATCTCGTTAACCAAACACCATCCATCATCAACCCACCCCCCTTCCCCCTCCTCCCAACTGTCAGACGCAGTAAGCTGGAACGGTCAGTACTCAACTGGGCCGCGTATCCGCCAGCGATGGCGAGGATGGCCGGAACGAAGAACACGATCATGGCGACGCGACAACTCAACAACTCATCCCGGGTAGGCGCGCCACAGGGGCAAGAGGCAGCGTGGAAAGGGGTTCCATACGGATAGGTCGTATGTGCCGTTGAGACAGGGGGCCTTACAACTTACAGACTGCTACTGCGCGCGCAATGAGGGAAGCCTCCGTCGTAGTTTCGAGGCTTCGGATCTCGCGTGTGGGATAACCAGACCATTGTCGCGGCTGGGGTCTCCGACCTGCTTGTTGTTGCCTGGTGCTCGCTCCTGGGTCGGCGTGGAGGTGGAAGAAGGTGTCCAGAACCAAGGGTCAAGCAATGGGAATGGGACCTGTGATTCAGATAGCACCAGTTCTCGGATCCTCATCGAATTAATTACCTCCTTGTGTGCCGTCTCCGTTAGATGAATAAATATTTTTTACTTCTAAGAACAAGAGCACTCGGGCTCGACTACTCAACCCTGTGCCCATGCAAAGAAAGATTGAAGAGAGGATGCCAATATTGCCCAATGGGGAATACGAAGACCCCAATAATAAATGGATTATCCAAACCTCCAACAATATCGCGTAAAGATGAAATGGCCTTAATACAAGCTGGATTTCCTAGAAATATGCATTCAAGGTCAGACCATCAGGCTGGGCAAACTGAAAATTATATGTCTCTCGAATGCTAAGGACACACCCCATAAACACGAGCAATCTGGTGAACATATAATCTAAGCTAGGTATTCGAACGAAAATCATTAGAAGCTTGAACAAGAGACGAGGCTGTTGTAGATACAACAGGTTTAGACATGGGAAAACATCTCCTCATCCCCTAGGAGCGTGAAATAATGAAAGGGGGAACGCCAAAAGCCTAGGAACCCAAAGGACGACAGACTACCCTTCTAATATATACGACTCTAGGAAACCATAACTAAGTTCAACCCTGTCAGAACCCGAACTCGTCCCAACACCAGCATCAAGAACCATTCCTTTCCTTCCCTTCCTAGCCCAGACACCACATCAACAGAAGTCCATCTTACCATAATCAGAAACCCATTAGTAAGAGTCCCGAGCATTAAGACCACCCAAGCAGGACAACACCAGCCGTCCAACCTACAAACATATAAAACCAAGACCAGATACATCTTACCTCAAAACTTGGACCTTAGATTACTTAACTCACGGCCTAAGAACGTAATCACTTAACAAGACACCCAATGCTGGATGGAGCCCCTGAAAGGTATCATGTCTCATTCAACTTAGACCTATTAGACTACCAGCAACCCACCCAGTCTACCTCCCTATCTAACCCAAGCCCTCTCCCCCTTAGGCGTATTGACAGAAAAAGCAATATAGCCTATGATCTCTCAAAACAAGTTATCCCCCCTTCCCCCTTCCACCATCCCACTCTCACTCCCAATTTTTCCCATCTCCCAATTTTCCCATCTCCCATTCCCCTAATACCGTTTATTCCCCATACCATACCATCCCTCTCTCTCTCTTCCCTTTCCCCCAACGGAGACAGGTCAGACACCAATATGAATGATACAATCACCCGCCAAAAAAAAGGGGGAAAAAAAGAAGAAGGGAAAATACCGACCTACCCTTATCAGATATCTATCTAAGGATCTACCTGCCTATCTATCTATCTATGTATCTATCTAGACCAGAAGAAGAAGAACAAGAGAGAAAAAAAAAAACTACCTACCAGCAATGGCAATACCAACAAAAGAAAAACAAAACAAAAAGAAATGGTGAGACTCACTCACCACCAACCCCCTAAGCTCCACCTCCCATCACGTCTTCTCTGTCTCTGCATCTGTGCCTGTGTTTGTGTCTGCGTCTGCGTTTGCCCCTGTACCCCTCTCTGTCTCTCTCTCGATCCCCAATCTCCCCTCACTGGCGTCCTTCCCTCATGCCCCTCCCGTCGTCTCCCTCCTCATCATCCGCACTATCCTCCCCGCCTCCTACCACCATAGAAGGCACCAGACTCTTCAGGCTCTCGGCCCCGATCGACCTCTTGTTCCGCAGAGCCGTATTCCGAATCATCTCGCGCCTGCGCTCGACCTCGGTCCTGTGTCCATCGTCATCATTGCCATCATTGTTATCATCACCGCCGACGATGGTACCCAGACTCAGCGACGACGGTGACGGCCGGGGCGTGATCACTACCGCTTTCGCCGTCGTGGCCTTGGTCTTGGTCTTGGCGGCCGGCGAGCGTTTTCCCTTGCTCACGTGGAAGGTCGGTCGGTGGCCTAAGGACGTGCGGCGCATCTCGGTCCATATCTTGCGTGCTGGATCCATCAGGGCGTCGTCTTTATCGTTGTTGTTGGTAAGGTCGGGGTCGGGGTCGGGGTCGGGATCGGGGTCGGGTAGACATTTCTTGAGGCTGGTGCGGCGGTTGGGGACACGGATTGGGGGTCGTGGGGTGGTGCGTGTTGGTGGCAGTGGCAGGGATGGTGGTGGTGGGGGACTGGCGATGCGTCGGGTAATATTGGGTCTGAGTCCCGGTGACAGCACGTAGGTCCCCGTGCTCTGAGCGAGATTGCAGGCCCCCCCTCGCTGCTTGTAGATCCGGTCGATAATGGTGTTGGCCCGCATGGGGCCGTAGTAGAAAGCCACGACAGGGAACAAAGGGCTGGAGACGGGGGTTGGGCGAGGGGTCCAGGTCGGCGCGGGATCCTCTCGCCTCTCGATGACGCCCGTGGCTGAGGTCTCTAGGCGGGTCTGGCAAGTCGATGTGCCGTCTGTGGCTGAGGGGACCTTGAAAGATGGGAAGCCCGAGTGACAGTATTTGATGCTGACCTGGACGAAATCGACCCTGGAGCTACCTAGCTGAGACTCCAGATCCGCGATAAGCTTCTCGGGCTCGTGCTCTTCTGGTGAGTCGGGATTAGAATCACCCAGCCAAACGTGGGCCAATAGTAAAATGCTCGAGCCGGGCTTGAGAGTACGTGAAGATTGATGGCCAGAGATGCTCGCGTGGTCGTCAATAATATCAATGATAGCGCCTTTCGCGGCGGGCAGTACATCTATTTGCATATCATATAGGTATCCATACCGAGAAAACTCAGATTCAGAGTGACCGTGCTCGTTGTGACGGACTGGCATGCAGCCCTGGTTGCTCTGGCCTCTATTCAACATCCCATCGCCAGAATCGACTGGACATGGTTGAAACAGTTGACCGGAAATCTTAATCGCGGCCCATATGCTTGACTGTCGTCCATCCAATGTCGCCAGCTCGGGGGTGATGGATATTTGAGGGACAAGTATATACGGATCAAGCACACTGCTGTCTGATTCCTGAAAACTTGATATGGAACTCGTCACGAGACTTGAATCGTTGTAATCGATTTCATCGAAGCCGTAGGATATCTCAGCAGACTCGTAGCTGGACGACGGATCTGCGGACGAGTTCGCTCGGTACGCACCCAGGGGCCCGAATGACGAATCACAAGATGAGCCGCTGGAGCTTCGTACACCATACCGACGGCACGTCGTCCCGGAAGATGAAGTTCTGCTGTCGGAGAAGTCTGGAGGCCCTTTGGGGGAAAGCAGCTGTCGGATATCGGAGGTTCCTGGCTTAGCCGCTGCAGTGGTGTCGCTTGCCCTTGGGGTGACTGAGTCCCAGATTGAGTCCAAAACTGTTGTTTTATGTTAACAGGTTTTCATAATATTGGGGTCCGGGCAACATTTACCTGGTTCTGGGGTAGCCAAGCGCGAGTTAGGGTTGGCGTCGTCTACTTCGCCTGCGGAGCGACTCTCAATCCGGCCATTGGTGCTGATGTTCCGGTTCGTAGTGACGTTGTCTGTGTTGAATGTGCGTCTCTTCATCACTGTCAGCGGTCTTTCAAGACCGACACCGATGCGTTCACTGCTAAGCCTCCTTGGACTCCCTCTGAGCATCTCCGATGTCTTGCACCTCTTGATTATGTGAAGCGGTGAGGGCTCGCCGAGGGGCGGTAATGGGTCCGTGTTCATGTACGGCCCGCGTCTGTGTGCCGGCATAGTATTTAGGACTCTGACCGACAGGATTACTCTCCGTGGTTGAGAAACTGCCTCCTGCAGGATCTACTAGCCTGAGTCTGATCAACGGAGAGGGCTGTCGCTGGCGCTTGGATTTGCAGGGCCAGCAAGACCAACGTATCGGTAGCAGATCGAATCCCTTGAGGATGATAATTATTAAGACGACGGGAAGGATAAGGCAAAGACAAACAATAAGAACAATAATTCCAGGAGGCAGACCACCTTGATCAGACATGGCAAAGACCCTGGGTGTGGATGCAATGGACGTTGGAAAGTGGCCTATACAAGCAATGATTGGAGTGATAGAAGTTTGCGATATATCTCATGTCCTGGAATGACGGCGGTGGAAGTGAAGGGCTGGACGATACTCGTGCAGGAGCGACTGGTTCAAGATATCATCAAGGTAACTGGGTTGGGTATCTAAGAAAGTGCGAGTA
>JAJNOH010000081.1:0-28190 GCA_022376275.1 Xylariomycetidae sp. FL2044 | reverse complement strand
TCGGAGTTTAGCTTTTTGTTGGTGTAAATACACCAATTTTGGAATGGGCCTAAGGTAGGGGGGGTCGCGCACCGGTGGATAACGTTACGTGGCTGCTGTAACGGAGGCACCCAATACAGCGGGGTTAGTTCGACGCTGGCCGCTTCGAGGATTGTGTCTTCCCCGGCGCAGTCCGTGTACTATGTAGAATGCTCCGATCTGAAAGAACTCGGATATGCAAGCCTTAGATATGAGAGCGCGCCCTTACTCGGAAATTTCACCCTGGGAAAGAGAGGAAATTACTGTCTGGCTATAATGTTATAGGAAGAGAGTTGAGAGACACTGACGAATCATCCGTGCCTTTGTCATCACGAAACTAAGTCTGTCTCTTGTCGAAAAGATATATCCGCCGTATACGAGTCTGACTTTGGCGGTGTTTCGCCCAACTCTAGGGTATAGCAGGATACCATTTATTGCCATCCCTGGAGCGAATCTCTTTAGAACCGAAAATGTGGTGGTTGGAGTCGCACTTTTCCACTTGTCCGGTAGCCTGGTTGGTTACGTCGAAGAGCACATAATCATGCTTCGCATATGCCATAGGGTCGTGGTCCTAATAACAGAGTGTCACAGCACCAGGTGGCCCAAGCGCCAAGTCTATATATAGGGGCCGTATCGCCCACTCTACGTAGTCCTAGCTCTCTTCCTTCCTTGTGCAACAATATAAGTCTTCCTGGAACCCCAGCAGTGGCCAGAACTGTGACACAGAGCGCGTAGAAGCGACTCATGGTTTCAATACTGAAGTCAACTCTATCAAAGACCACCATTGTTGCTCTAGTTCGTCATCGCACCATAAGGACGGGTATTTGCACCTGCACTCATTTAGTTGGGATCGATGACGAAAGCAAGTGATGCGAGATCCGATATGCTTCAAATACACGCCGATATAGAGGTTTTGCTGCTGTTGAGGCTTGTGCGGAGGCCTCTCCCCTTATTTCTCTATCTCACCCTGTTGGCTTATTGTTATCCTTGTGTAACGCAATTGCGCATGACAACTCTTAAGATATTAAGATGCAGTCGTGCAGCTCTATCACCATAATACTGATTACTGTAGAGCCACAATCATTACGTCAGTTTCCGTATTGCGACGTTTTCATGCTGGAGGCTTCATGTATTCCAACGATGATCGTTTTCAGAAATTGCCGACTCAATATTTCAGACACCATATTCGAAATAACAACACCCAAGCGATGGCTGTCGGAATAAGGGGGAGCACGTGATGTGGTCCCGTAAGGAGAATCACGTGCGGATCCGTTTTTTCACGATCTTCCTAGGTTAGCCCCTTTTCCTGATCGTCTACGTCGGAACACACACATCATAACAACAGACACAGACAATTCAATTCTTTCATTTCATTCATCGGTACATATTTCGTACAGAGCTCTATCAACTAGACCCGTGTTTGACTAGGTTTATATTTCTGATCATGAGTGAAAGAGATGTTCTAATATTAGACTTGTTCGCTCTAGTGTTTACACAGCCCTCACATGCCAAGAAATTTGACATGTACCCGTACCTCTTACTTCCCCTTTCGGCTAACCTTAGAGATCTGCTCAGCTAGGATCGACACTTCGCACTCGGTGAGTCACCCTCATTTCCTCCAACTCCCATAACGTTTCCCGAAATGACTCCCGCCTCCACTGATCATGAGGTCACGTATGGTGAGAGCCGGGGACAGCGAAGTCCTGCTCAATGCGAAGCACAAGGGTCAGAGCTGATGAAATACGGCGTGTCTTCACGAGGATCTTTGCTGGCGTACGAGTTGTATGTTGATATACCAAACATGATGCTCACTAACCGCATCATTGCGAGCAAGTACATAACCAGGGCATGTTGCTGTTCAAGAAAATCCAGAACTTTTAAATCCGCAACATCATACTCGGTCATCTCTCATTGTTGTGACTCCCGTATTTCAATACCCTGCCACTATCATGCTGTCCAGTATGAGCCTCATGCACATCCTCATCCACGCTGCAATAGCTTCGGCAGCCCTAGCCAAGCCTTTGAGGCCACGGTATGATCGCAACAATGCAGTATCTGGTATCGAATGGGGACCCTGTAGCTTTGAGGGCTCCTTGCCTATCGAGTGCGGTACATTGGCCGTGCCCCTCGACTATGCGGATGCGTCAAGCAACAGGACTCTGGACCTGTCACTGGTCAAGGCGGCTGCGATTCACCAACCGTCCAAAGGGAGTATACTATTCAATTTCGGCGGCCCAGGGTACGAGGCTATCCATTCCTTGGCGGCTCTGGCCGGGGCTCTGGCAAAGTAAGGTGTTCTGGGAGAGAATCATGATCGATACAACTAGCAGCTGGTTGCTAACATTGGGCCTCTAGCATGACCGGCGGCCAGCATGATTTGATCGCTTTTGATCCTCGGTAAGCTTTCAATCCCTGGACATCATCTTTCGCATTTCTTTCTTCCTTATGTGCTGACTATTTCGCTTCTCCAGCGGTACCGGCAATACCCTTCCCTTCTCCTGCTTCGACGACCCAGCTGAGAGAGTGTTATACAACGCGAAATACCTCCTGTCAAGCGGTGGTGCATCAGATATTGCTTTATCCCGAGGATTTGCGAATGCAGAAATTTTGGCAAACATCTGCGAGTCTAAAGGAAATGATTTAGGGAGCTTACTAGGCACTTCTTTCGTTGCTCGGGATCTGATGCAAGTTGTTGATTCTCTGAATGAAGATGGACTACTGAGATTTTGGGGTAAGTGCCAGATCTCTGACAACATCCCTGGACTACTACAGAATTCTCGGTTAACATTGGTCAGGTTTCTCCTATGGTTCTCTACTGGGAGAGGTTGTGGCAGCTATGTTTCCTGATCGAATGGACCGCGTTGTCCTTGATGGTGTCGTCAATGGGCATAATTACTTCCACAGGCACGGAATGTGAGTAATCTCAGTCTCTATCCGTATTTTCTGTTCCGAGTTCGGAGGTTCTATGATTCCGGTGAATCTAATGCTGACGTTGACAAGAGACGTGGACCAACTTCTTGCAACCGACGATGCATTTCGCACTATCCTTGGGGCTTGTATTGATGCAGGAGAGAAGTGCGCCCTCTCACAGGTGAACTCCACGGCTCTTGAGCTAGAAACAACACTTATAGCGCTTCGAAACAAGCTCAGGGACAGCCCCATTGTCGTCGGCGACACGATTATCGACTACGACTTCGTGGCAAACCTCTATCTGATCGTTATCAAGTACACGGCGAACATACCCGAGGCAGCACTGCATATTAACAACCTCCTCAACCGAAAAAATCTGACTGGAGTCGTCGAGTACTCCAACATTCTCGCGGAAGGCCTTGGTGTTGGAAATGAGGCACTACAGGGCATCAAGTGCAGCGATGGAGTACCACGCTCGTCGGACTTGGAGGGAGTCATGCGGGACATTGAGTACATCACAGAGTCAAGCCAGATCTTTGGAAAGGACCTATCATCTGCTGCCTTAGTGTGCGCGACGTGGCCATTTGAGGCCAAGGAGCGATATCTGGGAGACTTCAAGACGAAGACGAGGAACCCCATCTTGTTCATCGGGAACACCTATGATCCTGTGACACCGCCCCAGTCGGCTCGTGTCATGAGCAATGCTTTCGAGGGTAGTGTTATGTTGGAGCAACATGGTTTTGGTGTAAGTGACCACGACTCCATTGTACGCGTTTTTTTTTTTTTTTTTAAATAGCGTCGATACTGATTGATGTGCGCCATCATGGGCCGTTTAGCACTCGTCGCTCTCTCAGCCTTCAGCCTGCACTTCCAAGATCCTCCAAGAGTACTTCATCAATGGAAATTTACCAGAAGAACATACGGTCTGTGAGGTGGATGCTGTGCTCTTCCCGTAGGATGATTCGAAGCTGTGACGAGATGGAGCGGATACCTATGCCGGCGCCGAGACAAGGTGTAATGAGATCTCAACTTAATTTTATGTAATGATATGTATTAATATCTTCTTCAAAGAATCCAACTCACGCGTTCTCATCTAGGAGCGTTCTCATTATTTGACTTTGAAGCCGCACCGGACAACCTTGGGGACATTGGGATGGGCTCTAATGGCGAGTTTCGATGGCGTTACATATTCACTCGAGGCATGACCGGTCATACATCGTATTCAAGGTCCGAGGTACTCTGGGGGCCGAATTTGGTAGTGCTTAAAGGTTGCTCCGTGGGTCAGTAGTCCTGTTGTTCTTCCAAGTACAGGGTCGCAACGCCTCACATCATAACTTCGTCCATTATTATCATTATTGTATACATTGGCTACTGTTATTATTATAAGAGCTCTTTCATAGGAAATAAGAAAAAAATTCAGCCGACAATATCTGTCTATAGTCAAGTTGATGCAGTCTTCTCCACCTAGTGGCCGAGGATAAACGGCCAATCTCACTCAGGAATATGTTGGTCTGCTTAAGCTTCACACACCGTAGAAGTCCCTCAGCTGTCTCGTTGAGCTGCTCCTGCTTCGCCCATCGTCTTGGTCGTCTTCTTTCGGATCGATGACCACGTGGGTTTCAGTAACCTTCTGGATGCCGACCAACTCCACGTCCGCACCGCTTCCGATCCCCACGTGTGTCGAATGCTGGCCTTCGAACACCCCCGTGTGGACCCCGGTAAGTCTAGATTTCTTCGACGTGTCCCCCAGGGCGCTGCGGCTCTTGTCGCTCTTGTAGGGGCCCGATCCGCCCTGCGAAGCTTTGACGACCTTGCCGATCAGGTCCGCCATGGTCATTTCTATCTGTAGTTTGATGAGGTATGCGACCGGATGGAAGAGCAAGTAGACGAATGCACTTTTGAGTGACATGGTGCCAATCAAGATGACCTGTGTCGCATGACAATTAACATCGATTCGAATGTCTTGAAGACCACGTGATCGGTAAGTGGAAGGAAGACTTACATCCAGGCAGATGGATATTGATATCATGACAAGATTCATCTTGAACAGGCGAGTGTACTTGGTCAACCCGTTGGCAATGAGCCGGGAGCGGACCAGGTGGATGAAGTAGAGGTTCAGACAGGCATCGAGGACACAAAAGATACCCTTCTCCACCCGATCCCACACTTCGTTGATGTGGATATACGTTTCATTGATCTGCAACCGTGCAGGAACCCAAATACAGAAGACACTGATGTTGATGACCAGGATTACGGAGAAAATGGACCATTTAAGCCGGCGTGACTTTGTCTTGGAAACCATCAAAAGGGAGACTCTGTTGCAAATGATCTGTAACAAAAGCTGTATCTGGAGACTCCAGAAGAAGACTAGAGATCGATGTCAGCAGAGTCCTTAGATATGATATACAGATCAAGCCTTGAAATGATACAAGCAGGTCGGATGATCAATACTCCCAGTGCTCTCCCGTTGAGTAAGAGCTTGATGCACCATATAACGTATTGGACCTGCGCACATCACTTCAGGGGTTGACCTGTATAGTCCCTGAACATCGTCTCCGCGTGAGGTCAAGGCTTTGTACCGATGAGGAAGAAAAAGTAAAAGCTGTGACTGTGGTCAGACGTCTGCTTATCCCGGGCCATGCGGCAGTACCATCTGAGAACTCACCTGGGATTGATGAACTGACGCTGGAAGCACCAGCTTATCACCGCAATAACCACGCTGGCAATGATCTCACACCAAATCATGATCATGTATGAAGTGATCCTTTGGGTTCTCTTGTAACTCTTCAAGGTCTGATTCCCGGCTTTGACCGAACAGGCAATGGCAGCGGCAAGGGTAAAGCCGAAGAAAATGCTTCCCGTGTTCATGTCATCGTCGCTAGGCACCTCGCGGATGTACGACTCGGGTACGAATAGGCCGTATGTCATTGTGTTGAAGGAATGAATAATAGATAAAAACAAATGGCACAGCAAACTATCTCCGCACGTTCTGGCTTTCTGCGGATGGGTATCTGTTGTTGCACGTACAGAAGGAGCAGCGATTACTTCTGGCAATCGAGGGAGGCTGGAGAATGGCAGCGGATGTCTTGCGAATATAAGCATGTAGGGTCGTTTACGGAAGGGTGCTTGAACGCAGATGTTCGTGCAGTGAAATACTGATACTTCAGAGTTACGAATCCCCCCCTTTTCAGCATCCTGTGTACACTCTTAGATAGCTCTCAGGAGGAGCCGGCAGTCTTCCTGACTCGTGCTGGGAGACGTTCTGGTACCGTTGGTGCTCTTTAGGACACCCACGCCGTCCCAACTGCCTTGGTAGAATGTTTTTCGTCGGCCGTGATTAGTGTCCTCATTCATGGCGCCGCCGGCGAGGGTGTTATCTGGGTTAATGAAGAATCAAGACCAACACCCTTATACGCCGGTAAGTGTCGCAAGTCTCGAAATAAGGTTCAATGGTCGGGTTGCCAAAGCGTGGCGCCCAGACCCGTCAAGTCAAGAGGACCCCTGAGACGGCACCCAGACCTGAACAAGGTTTCATTAGGTTCGATGGTCAAGTTCTAACCCTGTTGATCTTTTGGGGGGCAATTCCACCGTTGGAATGGAACCCTCATGATGAAAAGACGTATTCGCGTGCAAACTTTAGATGCAAGACAGAGGTTGGTGTTATTCAAACATGATATTCGATATGATCCGCAGCCACCAAAAGGGAGACATATCTTGGCCGCGTCCTTGCTGTCCTGAGATCAAAGTGACAGTGACGGTCTTTAATGACTCAGTTCGAACTCGGACGTACGCGATCCATCAGTACACAGCGATCGGAGAGTCACGCCAACCTTGCTCGTACTTAGGTATAATAATTGCGGAGCAGGCCCAGCACCTTAGTCCACCCCTTTACCAGGCTTCAACTGTCGTTGCGGATCAATCTATTCTATACGAGCATGATCATTTACTTGTAAGAAAACCCTTAGCTATGCATGTCGTTTTGCATCGAGACTACTAAGTCTATCTTCGGACAGAAATCCCATGGGGGATTCCGTGATGTCACTTTGTCTCTTCTCCTTCCCATCTAGTTACGACTTATATCTCGGTGCCTCGATATGGATGTGCTTGCGAGGCACTGTTGGAGCGGCTGGCCCCTTCGCGCAGAGAAACATTTTCAGCTCGTCCTCCTTCATCCTTCGTGGGGGCCAAAAATCACAACCGCCACTCAGCTGAGGCAGCCGTGAGGCGCAGCAGTCTTCATCAAGAGTACCTATCATCTGAAAACATCGAAACTGAATTTCTGGTCTCATCAAAAAGTTCCAGGTCAGTTTTCACATCATTATTTATAATTCAAAGGTCCTCGCCGAACTCTTAGGCCATCATGCGTCTGTTGAATGTCAAAACTTACCAATTGGAAGAATTCATCGGCGCGGAGAGGCCGCCGTATGCCATACTCTCTCACACGTGGGGAAAAGATGAAGTCTTATTCCAGGACATCATCGGCGCAAAGTCGAAGGAAATCAGAGGTATCAAGAAGGAGGGCTTCCTGAAAATCAGACTCACTTGCGAGCAGGCCCTTCGCGATAACCTCAATTACACATGGGTAGATACTTGTTGCATCGACAAAACTAGCAGTTCCGAGCTCTCAGAAGCTATCAACTCTATGTTCGCTTGGTATCGGGAGGCTGACGTCTGCTACGCCTATCTCAAGGACATCCAACCTAGCGACCACGGCAACTTCCGCAAAAGTCTCTGGTTTACTCGTGGATGGACCTTGCAGGAGTTAATCGCCCCCTCTCGCGTAGTATTCTACTCACGGGACTGGGGGGTCGTAGGGACTAGGGATTCACTGTGTGTTGACATAGCACTGATCACACGCATAGATGTGCAGTATCTCAAGCAGGGTGATCCGCAGATGGCGAGCGTGGCTGAGAGAATGTCCTGGGCGTCGAACCGGGTTACGACGCGACCGGAAGACATTGCCTACTGTCTACTCGGCATATTCGACATCAACATGCCACTGCTATACGGGGAAGGCGACAAAGCTTTTCTCCGCCTGCAAGAGGAGATCATGCGAGACTCCAACGACCAATCGCTGTTCGCCTGGGGGCGGCAACCTGAGCCATCCAAAGACCACCAGGAGCCGGCACTAGATCACAATTACCATGGCTTACTTGCGACCTCTCCCGTCGACTTCGCCCACAGCTCTGATATTGTACCGCATGTGTCCATGAAATCCGTCTTCGAGTCTACCAACAATGGAATAGCAGTCGATGCGCATCTGTGCGATGTCACCACTACCACCACCGGGGGCGATGCGACCAGATATATGATGTTGAACTGCCGTCATCGGGAGAATTACTTCCATGTATTTGCCATTCCCATCGTCGAAGTTTCCATGGGTGGCCACTTCGCGAGGAGGGACGCCAGTCCGCCGATCGAAGTACCTCAAATCCTGCAGAACGGTCGACAGACACATGGCCTGACCCTGGCCAGGGATCGGCGGTCTACCCTGAAGAAGGATGACGCGAAAGAATGGGACATCATCCTACGGCACCCAGTACGCTTCGCCCAAAGTACGACCTGGCCGGCCATGTCATTTTTATCAGCGGCCGCCTGACACAGAGTGTTTGGAAGCCGGGGAAGAACATCATATCGTACCGCTACTCCGACTCATCCTCGCCCGACCTCACAGCGTACTTCCACTTCACGAGGCAGGACGGTTCCGAGTTCCTCGTCAAGATCCTCTACGTCTTACATTACAGTAGGCAGGACTACCAGACCGTGGGTACTGCCGAAACCGAAAGAGAAGACGCTGGCCGAGTTCATCCCCCGTCGCCAACGAAATGATGAAAGATGTGCCCATGCGGGGACCGACATGGTTCGAAGCGGAACACGGCAGCCTGCATATTGCCTGGTTTCGAAAACCTTTGCTGGGCAAGTACGTGTTTTGAACTTCTGCTCCGCGACGACACGGACGGGAAGAGAGAAGCACCTGGATCAAGCGGAAGACCAGGAAGCGGTGGGCGTGGATATCAACCCGGAGTTTCTGGGTTTGGTGGGAGTCGGAATCATGCTCGCGTGGCTGTGGTGGGAAGCCAATTCTCCAACCGCAGGCGGTTTCTTTGGTAGCTGCTGGTGTTCTACAAGACCTGGATGTGGTACTTCAACGTCCGTCGGGAGTCGGTGCCACTGTATCTCATGGCCCAAGAGACGGAGTCGAACTGAAACTGACAGGTTGGGTTGAAGTTCACCGTGTGGGCTTACTTCGCCATTTTACTTATTGATCGAACATCGAAACGTACGGGGAAGCGGGGAGAGCTCGAAAGGCTACCAAGCAGTTCTCTCTTGAGAAATACTCAAGGGCTTTCGATCAGCTAAGCGCGGGAGCATAGAACTTGATTCAGTGTATCAATACGACTTATTACCTTTTTTTTTTTCCCTTTTCTCTCACGCGAGTGGTATATTGTCACCGTGGTTCCCCCCCCCCCCCCCCCCCCCCCCCCCCCCCTCGTCAATCTTGAAACGCTTTGGCGGCAGCCGTTCCTACAAACCCTTTTTATCACTCACGTGCCTAGAGCCGGAAACGGGGAGGAAAGGGGTCAAGGGAAAGGGATACCAAGTCAACGGGATAAAAATCATCCTCGCGTTCTACATAGGCGCTTTTTCTTTACAGCACTCCTTTACAACTTTAACCTTTTACTTACTCACACGTACTGATATCCGCATCACAAGCCCCCAGATATTCTCGCAACGCCTGGGTCACCAACTTCTGAAAAACGCCCCTTGGGAGTCAAATATTAACCTTGGTTCTTCATTCGTGGTTGATCTTAGGCCTCAAGGCAGTCTTCGATTATGAGCCAGTCCAAGGACCAATATGTAGACAAAGTACCCTATGTACAGCAATACACCGTTTTGTACGCTCTGCGCCGTATTTCTCCAAATGCTCTCGAGCCAAGGGAGCATTTTTCTCCTGCTTTCCTGCTTGTTTTTTATACTCAATTGCTTATACAAGAGACTGAAATGACGTATGCGTCCTACCCCTCATACCTGAGCGTGGCCTGAGCCATTCGTCCCACCCTGCAAAAACCGCCACGCTGAAGCAGAAACACGCTCGAATGGCAACTTTCCGCATGCCTGTATGCACACGACTGGGTGAGGGCATAGCAGCAACTGCCTGTATCTTTGGTTTTCCGGTTCTTAATTTTCGTCCCTTGAATCTCAGACGCCTGGCATCCACCAATCAAGTATCCGCCATGACCAAATCCGGATCCACCTGCGTCCCCAAGTCCCTATCCTCGAGGAACTTTCTACCCAGCAGTCCCTCGGGCAAGTAATCCTGCTGGACCTTTCCGTCCTTATAGTTCGGATTGTACTTGTACTCCTTGCCGTAGCCCATCTCGCGCATCAGCCGCGTCGGCGCGTTGCGCAGGTGAGTGGGTACGGGGAGGCCCGCCACGCCCGGTTCCCGGAGGGCCGCCTTCGCGTTGTTCAAACCGCGGTAGGCGCGCGTGCTCTTGGGCGCTAGACACAGCGCGACGGCGCAGTGCGCGAGCGGGATCTGGGCCTCGGGAAGCCCGATCTGCTGCGTCGCGGTGAAAGTGGAAGTCGCGAGCGCGAGGAGTGAGTTGTCGGCCAAGCCGACGTCCTCGGACGCGATGACAACCATGCGCCGTGCGATGTAAAGCGGATCCTCGCCGGATTGCAGCATGCGGGCTAGGTAGTACAATGCCGCATCGGGATCGGACCCCCGAACGGATTTGTGGAAGGCCGAGATGGTGTCGTAGTGCTGGTCGCCAGCGCGGTCATAGACCAGTGTCTTGGTCAGTGAGGCTTTCAATGTCTCCTTGGTCATACCTCCTTGGTAGGCCGCAGACATGGCCAGCTCGAGGAGGTTGAGGGCCGTTCTCGCGTCGCCGTCGGCGAAGTCGGATAGATAGGTCATTAGTTCCTCGTCGAGGAGGGGCGAAGGGGGTGTTGAGCTCCCTGAGAGCTCCGTTTGTAGGGCTCGTATTAGGATCCTTTTTATGTCCTCCGTCGTAAGCTTTTGTAGGGTGAAGGTCCGACATCGTGACAGTAGCGCATTCACCACCTTAAAGCTGGGGTTTTCTGTCGTCGCGCCGATGAGAGTGATGGTGCCAGCCTCCACTGGTTTCAGGAATACGTCTTGTTGCGCCTTATTGAAGCGGTGGATCTCATCGCAGAAGACTATAGTTTTCCTTCCGGTGAGGGTAAGCTCGTTGGCCGCTTCTGCGAAGATCTTCTTGCATTCAGCTATTCCCGAGCTCGTTGCATTCATTTCGATGAACCTTGACCCGGCCCGGTTTGCTATACATCTGGCGATCGTCGTTTTCCCAGTCCCGGAGCCACCCCATAGTATCATAGAAGGAACTCTATCGCTCTCAATCAAGGATCTCAAAATCCCGTGGGGACCAACGAGATCCTGGCCAAACACATTATCCAAGTTGTGTGGGCGCATACGCTCGGCGAGTGGTGCTGCTCGACTGACCCTCGTCCTTTTGCCAGCAGGACCGGCCTCTCTAGAATCTAAATTTTCTATCTTGCCATTCACGTCTTGCATTGGCGAATCTTCTCCCGGGCCATCATCGAACGAGCGTTTGAGCTGTTTGGTGCCACCGGCGACCCCGTTCACCAGCGGTGTCAGTACCTTGGCCGTCGTTGCTTGCTTTTTGGAGGACGGTGTCTGGAAGAAGTTCGAAGCTGGCCGTTTCTGGGTGGCGGAAGGAAAGCCATTGGATTGCGTCGGTGGAGGGCAAGGCGAGGAGGAGGCGGGCGGAGGATGATGATCGACGACGAAGGACTGGCAACCGGAATCGAGATGGTCGTTGATTCTGGACGATTGGACCGGCTTTCCGCACGCTGGGCATTCTACCATTTTGGTAGCATTTGTTTCTGTGGGCGGTGTGGAAGATTTTACGAGGCTAAATGCAGGATTTCGTAAATGTCGTAGATGCCGGTTCGGCGATGCAAAGAAAGAGATTTGGAACGGCTCAGCGAAGGTCTAGAAGTTCAAATGTTGCAGGGTTGTGATGTATGAGGTTCCAATTAATTCTCTTGACGCGATGTTAATTCGCGGGACGAGTTGAAGAGGCGACGCGCCGTGCCACTTAGCTGGGCTCCTTTTTGTGGGGTTGAAGTACCTTGGTACATACCCAGGTACCTACCTAGTATGTACCAAGGTACTTCAACCCCACAAAAAGGAGCCCAGCTAAGTGGCACGGCGCGTCGCCTCTTCAACTCGTCCCGCGAATTAACATCGCGTCAAGAGAATTAATTGGAACCTCATACATCACAACCCTGCAACATTTGAACTTCTAGACCTTCGCTGAGCCGTTCCAAATCTCTTTCTTTGCATCGCCGAACCGGCATCTACGACATTTACGAAATCCTGCATTTAGCCTCGTAAAATCTTCCACACCGCCCACAGAAACAAATGCTACCAAAATGGTAGAATGCCCAGCGTGCGGAAAGCCGGTCCAATCGTCCAGAATCAACGACCATCTCGATTCCGGTTGCCAGTCCTTCGTCGTCGATCATCATCCTCCGCCCGCCTCCTCCTCGCCTTGCCCTCCACCGACGCAATCCAATGGCTTTCCTTCCGCCACCCAGAAACGGCCAGCTTCGAACTTCTTCCAGACACCGTCCTCCAAAAA
The DNA here is from genome assembly GCA_022376275.1 of Xylariomycetidae sp. FL2044. Taxonomy (NCBI): domain Eukaryota; kingdom Fungi; phylum Ascomycota; class Sordariomycetes; species Xylariomycetidae sp. FL2044. Next base: position 15,609 of record JAJNOH010000081.1, on the reverse strand, counting down.
GCAAGCAACGACGGCCAAGGTACTGACACCGCTGGTGAACGGGGTCGCCGGTGGCACCAAACAGCTCAAACGCTCGTTCGATGATGGCCCGGGAGAAGATTCGCCAATGCAAGACGTGAATGGCAAGATAGAAAATTTAGATTCTAGAGAGGCCGGTCCTGCTGGCAAAAGGACGAGGGTCAGTCGAGCAGCACCACTCGCCGAGCGTATGCGCCCACACAACTTGGATAATGTGTTTGGCCAGGATCTCGTTGGTCCCCACGGGATTTTGAGATCCTTGATTGAGAGCGATAGAGTTCCTTCTATGATACTATGGGGTGGCTCCGGGACTGGGAAAACGACGATCGCCAGATGTATAGCAAACCGGGCCGGGTCAAGGTTCATCGAAATGAATGCAACGAGCTCGGGAATAGCTGAATGCAAGAAGATCTTCGCAGAAGCGGCCAACGAGCTTACCCTCACCGGAAGGAAAACTATAGTCTTCTGCGATGAGATCCACCGCTTCAATAAGGCGCAACAAGACGTATTCCTGAAACCAGTGGAGGCTGGCACCATCACTCTCATCGGCGCGACGACAGAAAACCCCAGCTTTAAGGTGGTGAATGCGCTACTGTCACGATGTCGGACCTTCACCCTACAAAAGCTTACGACGGAGGACATAAAAAGGATCCTAATACGAGCCCTACAAACGGAGCTCTCAGGGAGCTCAACACCCCCTTCGCCCCTCCTCGACGAGGAACTAATGACCTATCTATCCGACTTCGCCGACGGCGACGCGAGAACGGCCCTCAACCTCCTCGAGCTGGCCATGTCTGCGGCCTACCAAGGAGGTATGACCAAGGAGACATTGAAAGCCTCACTGACCAAGACACTGGTCTATGACCGCGCTGGCGACCAGCACTACGACACCATCTCGGCCTTCCACAAATCCGTTCGGGGGTCCGATCCCGATGCGGCATTGTACTACCTAGCCCGCATGCTGCAATCCGGCGAGGATCCGCTTTACATCGCACGGCGCATGGTTGTCATCGCGTCCGAGGACGTCGGCTTGGCCGACAACTCACTCCTCGCGCTCGCGACTTCCACTTTCACCGCGACGCAGCAGATCGGGCTTCCCGAGGCCCAGATCCCGCTCGCGCACTGCGCCGTCGCGCTGTGTCTAGCGCCCAAGAGCACGCGCGCCTACCGCGGTTTGAACAACGCGAAGGCGGCCCTCCGGGAACCGGGCGTGGCGGGCCTCCCCGTACCCACTCACCTGCGCAACGCGCCGACGCGGCTGATGCGCGAGATGGGCTACGGCAAGGAGTACAAGTACAATCCGAACTATAAGGACGGAAAGGTCCAGCAGGATTACTTGCCCGAGGGACTGCTGGGTAGAAAGTTCCTCGAGGATAGGGACTTGGGGACGCAGGTGGATCCGGATTTGGTCATGGCGGATACTTGATTGGTGGATGCCAGGCGTCTGAGATTCAAGGGACGAAAATTAAGAACCGGAAAACCAAAGATACAGGCAGTTGCTGCTATGCCCTCACCCAGTCGTGTGCATACAGGCATGCGGAAAGTTGCCATTCGAGCGTGTTTCTGCTTCAGCGTGGCGTTTTTGCAGGGTGGGACGAATGCTCAGGCCCGCTCAGGTATGAGGGGTAGGACGCATACGTCATTTCAGTCTCTTGTATAAGGAAAAAAAAACAAGCAGGAAAGCAGGAAAACATGCTCCCTTGGCTCGAGAGCATTTGGAGAAATACGGCGCAGAGCGGTACAAAACGGTGTATGCTGTACATAGGGTACTTTGTCTACATATTGGTCCTTGGACTGGCTCATAATCAAGACTGCCTTGAGGCCTAAGATCAACCACGAATGAAGAACCAAGGTTAATATTTGACTCCCAAGGGGCGTTTTTCAGAAGTTGGTGACCCAGGCGTTGCGAGAATATCTGGGGGCTTGTGATGCGGATATCAGTACGTGTGAGTAAGTAAAAGGTTAAAGTTGTAAAGGAGTGCTGTAAAGAAAAAGCGCCTATGTAGAACGCGAGGATGATTTTTATCCCGTTGACTTGGTATCCCTTTCCCTTGACCCCTTTCCTCCCCGTTTCCGGCTCTAGGCACGTGAGTGATAAAAAGGGGTTTGTAGGACGGCTGCCGCCAAAGCGTTTCAAGATTGACGAGGGGGGGGGGGGGGGGGGGGGGGGGGGGGGGGGAACCACGGTGACAATATACCACTCGCGTGAGAGAAAAAGGGAAAAAAAAAAAGGTAATAAGTCGTATTGATACACTGAATCAAGTTCTATGCTCCCGCGGCTTAGCTGATCGAAAGCCCTTGAGTATTTCTCAAGAGAGAACTGCTTGGTAGCCTTTCGAGCTCTCCCCGCTTCCCCGTACGTTTCGATGTTCGATCAATAAGTAAAATGGGCAAGTAAGCCCACACGGTGAACTTCAACCCAACCTGTCAGTTTCAGTTCGACTCCGTCTCTTGGGCCATGAGATACAGTGGCACCGACTCCCGACGGACGTTGAAGTACCACATCCAGGTCTTGTAGAACACCCAGCAGCTACCAAAGAAAACCGCCTGCGGTTGGAGAATTGGCTCCCACCACAGCCACGCGAGCATGATTCCGACTCCCACCAAACCCAGAAACTCCGGGTTGATATCCACGCCCCCGCTTCCTGGTCTTCCGCTTGATCCAGGTGCTTCTCTCTTTCCCGGTCCGTGTCGTCGCGGAGCAGAAGTTCAAACACGTACTTGCCCAGCAAAGGTTTTCGAAACCAGGCAATATGCAGGCTGCCGTGTTCCGCTTCGAACCATGTCGGTCCCCGCATGGGCACATCTTTCATCATTTCGTTGGCGACGGGGATGAACTCGGCCAGCGTCTTCTCTTTCGGTTTCGGCAGTACCCACGTCTGGTAGTCCTGCCTACTGTAATGTAAGACGTAGAGGATCTTGACGAGGAACTCGGAACCGTCCTGCCTCGTGAAGTGGAAGTACGCTGTGAGGTCGGGCGAGGATGAGTCGGAGTAGCGGTACGATATGATGTTCTTCCCCGGCTTCCAAACACTCTGTGTCAGGCGGCCGCTGATAAAAATGACATGGCCGGCCAGGTCGTACTTTGGCGAAGCGTACTGGTGCCGTAGGATGATGTCCCATTCTTTCGCGTCATCCTTCTTCAGGGTAGACCGCCGATCCTGGCCAGGGTCAGGCCATGTGTCTGTCGACCGTTCTGCAGGATTTGAGGTACTTCGATCGGCGGACTGGCGTCCCTCCTCGCGAAGTGGCCACCCATGGAAACTTCGACGATGGGAATGGCAAATACATGGAAGTAATTCTCCCGATGACGGCAGTTCAACATCATATATCTGGTCGCATCGCCCCGGTGGTGGTAGTGGTGACATCGCACAGATGCGCATCGACTGCTATTCCATTGTTGGTAGACTCGAAGACGGATTTCATGGACACATGCGGTACAATATCAGAGCTGTGGGCGAAGTCGACGGGAGAGGTCGCAAGTAAGCCATGGTAATTGTGATCTAGTGCCGGCTCCTGGTGGTCTTTGGATGGCTCAGGTTGCCGCCCCCAGGCGAACAGCGATTGGTCGTTGGAGTCTCGCATGATCTCCTCTTGCAGGCGGAGAAAAGCTTTGTCGCCTTCCCCGTATAGCAGTGGCATGTTGATGTCGAATATGCCGAGTAGACAGTAGGCAATGTCTTCCGGTCGCGTCGTAACCCGGTTCGACGCCCAGGACATTCTCTCAGCCACGCTCGCCATCTGCGGATCACCCTGCTTGAGATACTGCACATCTATGCGTGTGATCAGTGCTATGTCAACACACAGTGAATCCCTAGTCCCTACGACCCCCCAGTCCCGTGAGTAGAATACTACGCGAGAGGGGGCGATTAACTCCTGCAAGGTCCATCCACGAGTAAACCAGAGACTTTTGCGGAAGTTGCCGTGGTCGCTAGGTTGGATGTCCTTGAGATAGGCGTAGCAGACGTCAGCCTCCCGATACCAAGCGAACATAGAGTTGATAGCTTCTGAGAGCTCGGAACTGCTAGTTTTGTCGATGCAACAAGTATCTACCCATGTGTAATTGAGGTTATCGCGAAGGGCCTGCTCGCAAGTGAGTCTGATTTTCAGGAAGCCCTCCTTCTTGATACCTCTGATTTCCTTCGACTTTGCGCCGATGATGTCCTGGAATAAGACTTCATCTTTTCCCCACGTGTGAGAGAGTATGGCATACGGCGGCCTCTCCGCGCCGATGAATTCTTCCAATTGGTAAGTTTTGACATTCAACAGACGCATGATGGCCTAAGAGTTCGGCGAGGACCTTTGAATTATAAATAATGATGTGAAAACTGACCTGGAACTTTTTGATGAGACCAGAAATTCAGTTTCGATGTTTTCAGATGATAGGTACTCTTGATGAAGACTGCTGCGCCTCACGGCTGCCTCAGCTGAGTGGCGGTTGTGATTTTTGGCCCCCACGAAGGATGAAGGAGGACGAGCTGAAAATGTTTCTCTGCGCGAAGGGGCCAGCCGCTCCAACAGTGCCTCGCAAGCACATCCATATCGAGGCACCGAGATATAAGTCGTAACTAGATGGGAAGGAGAAGAGACAAAGTGACATCACGGAATCCCCCATGGGATTTCTGTCCGAAGATAGACTTAGTAGTCTCGATGCAAAACGACATGCATAGCTAAGGGTTTTCTTACAAGTAAATGATCATGCTCGTATAGAATAGATTGATCCGCAACGACAGTTGAAGCCTGGTAAAGGGGTGGACTAAGGTGCTGGGCCTGCTCCGCAATTATTATACCTAAGTACGAGCAAGGTTGGCGTGACTCTCCGATCGCTGTGTACTGATGGATCGCGTACGTCCGAGTTCGAACTGAGTCATTAAAGACCGTCACTGTCACTTTGATCTCAGGACAGCAAGGACGCGGCCAAGATATGTCTCCCTTTTGGTGGCTGCGGATCATATCGAATATCATGTTTGAATAACACCAACCTCTGTCTTGCATCTAAAGTTTGCACGCGAATACGTCTTTTCATCATGAGGGTTCCATTCCAACGGTGGAATTGCCCCCCAAAAGATCAACAGGGTTAGAACTTGACCATCGAACCTAATGAAACCTTGTTCAGGTCTGGGTGCCGTCTCAGGGGTCCTCTTGACTTGACGGGTCTGGGCGCCACGCTTTGGCAACCCGACCATTGAACCTTATTTCGAGACTTGCGACACTTACCGGCGTATAAGGGTGTTGGTCTTGATTCTTCATTAACCCAGATAACACCCTCGCCGGCGGCGCCATGAATGAGGACACTAATCACGGCCGACGAAAAACATTCTACCAAGGCAGTTGGGACGGCGTGGGTGTCCTAAAGAGCACCAACGGTACCAGAACGTCTCCCAGCACGAGTCAGGAAGACTGCCGGCTCCTCCTGAGAGCTATCTAAGAGTGTACACAGGATGCTGAAAAGGGGGGGATTCGTAACTCTGAAGTATCAGTATTTCACTGCACGAACATCTGCGTTCAAGCACCCTTCCGTAAACGACCCTACATGCTTATATTCGCAAGACATCCGCTGCCATTCTCCAGCCTCCCTCGATTGCCAGAAGTAATCGCTGCTCCTTCTGTACGTGCAACAACAGATACCCATCCGCAGAAAGCCAGAACGTGCGGAGATAGTTTGCTGTGCCATTTGTTTTTATCTATTATTCATTCCTTCAACACAATGACATACGGCCTATTCGTACCCGAGTCGTACATCCGCGAGGTGCCTAGCGACGATGACATGAACACGGGAAGCATTTTCTTCGGCTTTACCCTTGCCGCTGCCATTGCCTGTTCGGTCAAAGCCGGGAATCAGACCTTGAAGAGTTACAAGAGAACCCAAAGGATCACTTCATACATGATCATGATTTGGTGTGAGATCATTGCCAGCGTGGTTATTGCGGTGATAAGCTGGTGCTTCCAGCGTCAGTTCATCAATCCCAGGTGAGTTCTCAGATGGTACTGCCGCATGGCCCGGGATAAGCAGACGTCTGACCACAGTCACAGCTTTTACTTTTTCTTCCTCATCGGTACAAAGCCTTGACCTCACGCGGAGACGATGTTCAGGGACTATACAGTCAACCCCTGAGTGAGTGTTGGCGCAGGTCCAATACGTTATTGGTGCATCAAGCTTCTTTACTCAACGGGAGAGCACTGGGAGGTATTGATCATCCGACCTGCTTGTATCATTTCAAGGGCTTGATCTGTATATCATATCTAAGACTCTGCTGACATCGATCTCTAGTCTTCTTCTGGAGTCTCCAGATACAGCTTTTGGTACAGATCATTTGCAACGAGTCTCCTTTTGATGGGTATCCAAGACAAGTCACGCCGGCTTAAATGGTCCATTTTCTCCGTAATCCTGGTCATCAACATCAGTGTCTTCTGTATTTGGGTTCCTGCACGGTTGCAGATCAATGAAACGTATATCCACATCAACGAAGTGTGGGATCGGGTGGAGAAGGGTATCTTTTGTGTCCTCGATGCCTGTCTGAACCTCTACTTCATCCACCTGGTCCGCTCCCGGCTCATTGCCAACGGGTTGACCAAGTACACTCGCCTGTTCAAGATGAATCTTGTCATGATATCAATATCCATCTGCCTGGATGTAAGTCTTCCTTCCACTTACCGATCACGTGGTCTTCAAGACATTCGAATCGATGTTAATTGTCATGCGACACAGGTCATCTTGATTGGCACCATGTCACTCAAAAGTGCATTCGTCTACTTGCTCTTCCATCCGGTCGCATACCTCATCAAACTACAGATAGAAATGACCATGGCGGACCTGATCGGCAAGGTCGTCAAAGCTTCGCAGGGCGGATCGGGCCCCTACAAGAGCGACAAGAGCCGCAGCGCCCTGGGGGACACGTCGAAGAAATCTAGACTTACCGGGGTCCACACGGGGGTGTTCGAAGGCCAGCATTCGACACACGTGGGGATCGGAAGCGGTGCGGACGTGGAGTTGGTCGGCATCCAGAAGGTTACTGAAACCCACGTGGTCATCGATCCGAAAGAAGACGACCAAGACGATGGGCGAAGCAGGAGCAGCTCAACGAGACAGCTGAGGGACTTCTACGGTGTGTGAAGCTTAAGCAGACCAACATATTCCTGAGTGAGATTGGCCGTTTATCCTCGGCCACTAGGTGGAGAAGACTGCATCAACTTGACTATAGACAGATATTGTCGGCTGAATTTTTTTCTTATTTCCTATGAAAGAGCTCTTATAATAATAACAGTAGCCAATGTATACAATAATGATAATAATGGACGAAGTTATGATGTGAGGCGTTGCGACCCTGTACTTGGAAGAACAACAGGACTACTGACCCACGGAGCAACCTTTAAGCACTACCAAATTCGGCCCCCAGAGTACCTCGGACCTTGAATACGATGTATGACGCGTCATGCCTCGAGTGAATATGTAACGCCATCGAAACTCGCCATTAGAGCCCATCCCAATGTCCCCAAGGTTGTCCGGTGCGGCTTCAAAGTCAAATAATATGAGAACGCTCCTAGATGAGAACGCGTGAGTTGGATTCTTTGAAGAAGATATTAATACATATCATTACATAAAATTAAGTTGAGATCTCATTACACCTTGTCTCGGCGCCGGCATAGGTATCCGCTCCATCTCGTCACAGCTTCGAATCATCCTACGGGAAGAGCACAGCATCCACCTCACAGACCGTATGTTCTTCTGGTAAATTTCCATTGATGAAGTACTCTTGGAGGATCTTGGAAGTGCAGGCTGAAGGCTGAGAGAGCGACGAGTGCTAAACGGCCCATGATGGCGCACATCAATCAGTATCGACGCTATTTAAAAAAAAAAAAAAAAACGCGTACAATGGAGTCGTGGTCACTTACACCAAAACCATGTTGCTCCAACATAACACTACCCTCGAAAGCATTGCTCATGACACGAGCCGACTGGGGCGGTGTCACAGGATCATAGGTGTTCCCGATGAACAAGATGGGGTTCCTCGTCTTCGTCTTGAAGTCTCCCAGATATCGCTCCTTGGCCTCAAATGGCCACGTCGCGCACACTAAGGCAGCAGATGATAGGTCCTTTCCAAAGATCTGGCTTGACTCTGTGATGTACTCAATGTCCCGCATGACTCCCTCCAAGTCCGACGAGCGTGGTACTCCATCGCTGCACTTGATGCCCTGTAGTGCCTCATTTCCAACACCAAGGCCTTCCGCGAGAATGTTGGAGTACTCGACGACTCCAGTCAGATTTTTTCGGTTGAGGAGGTTGTTAATATGCAGTGCTGCCTCGGGTATGTTCGCCGTGTACTTGATAACGATCAGATAGAGGTTTGCCACGAAGTCGTAGTCGATAATCGTGTCGCCGACGACAATGGGGCTGTCCCTGAGCTTGTTTCGAAGCGCTATAAGTGTTGTTTCTAGCTCAAGAGCCGTGGAGTTCACCTGTGAGAGGGCGCACTTCTCTCCTGCATCAATACAAGCCCCAAGGATAGTGCGAAATGCATCGTCGGTTGCAAGAAGTTGGTCCACGTCTCTTGTCAACGTCAGCATTAGATTCACCGGAATCATAGAACCTCCGAACTCGGAACAGAAAATACGGATAGAGACTGAGATTACTCACATTCCGTGCCTGTGGAAGTAATTATGCCCATTGACGACACCATCAAGGACAACGCGGTCCATTCGATCAGGAAACATAGCTGCCACAACCTCTCCCAGTAGAGAACCATAGGAGAAACCTGACCAATGTTAACCGAGAATTCTGTAGTAGTCCAGGGATGTTGTCAGAGATCTGGCACTTACCCCAAAATCTCAGTAGTCCATCTTCATTCAGAGAATCAACAACTTGCATCAGATCCCGAGCAACGAAAGAAGTGCCTAGTAAGCTCCCTAAATCATTTCCTTTAGACTCGCAGATGTTTGCCAAAATTTCTGCATTCGCAAATCCTCGGGATAAAGCAATATCTGATGCACCACCGCTTGACAGGAGGTATTTCGCGTTGTATAACACTCTCTCAGCTGGGTCGTCGAAGCAGGAGAAGGGAAGGGTATTGCCGGTACCGCTGGAGAAGCGAAATAGTCAGCACATAAGGAAGAAAGAAATGCGAAAGATGATGTCCAGGGATTGAAAGCTTACCGAGGATCAAAAGCGATCAAATCATGCTGGCCGCCGGTCATGCTAGAGGCCCAATGTTAGCAACCAGCTGCTAGTTGTATCGATCATGATTCTCTCCCAGAACACCTTACTTTGCCAGAGCCCCGGCCAGAGCCGCCAAGGAATGGATAGCCTCGTACCCTGGGCCGCCGAAATTGAATAGTATACTCCCTTTGGACGGTTGGTGAATCGCAGCCGCCTTGACCAGTGACAGGTCCAGAGTCCTGTTGCTTGACGCATCCGCATAGTCGAGGGGCACGGCCAATGTACCGCACTCGATAGGCAAGGAGCCCTCAAAGCTACAGGGTCCCCATTCGATACCAGATACTGCATTGTTGCGATCATACCGTGGCCTCAAAGGCTTGGCTAGGGCTGCCGAAGCTATTGCAGCGTGGATGAGGATGTGCATGAGGCTCATACTGGACAGCATGATAGTGGCAGGGTATTGAAATACGGGAGTCACAACAATGAGAGATGACCGAGTATGATGTTGCGGATTTAAAAGTTCTGGATTTTCTTGAACAGCAACATGCCCTGGTTATGTACTTGCTCGCAATGATGCGGTTAGTGAGCATCATGTTTGGTATATCAACATACAACTCGTACGCCAGCAAAGATCCTCGTGAAGACACGCCGTATTTCATCAGCTCTGACCCTTGTGCTTCGCATTGAGCAGGACTTCGCTGTCCCCGGCTCTCACCATACGTGACCTCATGATCAGTGGAGGCGGGAGTCATTTCGGGAAACGTTATGGGAGTTGGAGGAAATGAGGGTGACTCACCGAGTGCGAAGTGTCGATCCTAGCTGAGCAGATCTCTAAGGTTAGCCGAAAGGGGAAGTAAGAGGTACGGGTACATGTCAAATTTCTTGGCATGTGAGGGCTGTGTAAACACTAGAGCGAACAAGTCTAATATTAGAACATCTCTTTCACTCATGATCAGAAATATAAACCTAGTCAAACACGGGTCTAGTTGATAGAGCTCTGTACGAAATATGTACCGATGAATGAAATGAAAGAATTGAATTGTCTGTGTCTGTTGTTATGATGTGTGTGTTCCGACGTAGACGATCAGGAAAAGGGGCTAACCTAGGAAGATCGTGAAAAAACGGATCCGCACGTGATTCTCCTTACGGGACCACATCACGTGCTCCCCCTTATTCCGACAGCCATCGCTTGGGTGTTGTTATTTCGAATATGGTGTCTGAAATATTGAGTCGGCAATTTCTGAAAACGATCATCGTTGGAATACATGAAGCCTCCAGCATGAAAACGTCGCAATACGGAAACTGACGTAATGATTGTGGCTCTACAGTAATCAGTATTATGGTGATAGAGCTGCACGACTGCATCTTAATATCTTAAGAGTTGTCATGCGCAATTGCGTTACACAAGGATAACAATAAGCCAACAGGGTGAGATAGAGAAATAAGGGGAGAGGCCTCCGCACAAGCCTCAACAGCAGCAAAACCTCTATATCGGCGTGTATTTGAAGCATATCGGATCTCGCATCACTTGCTTTCGTCATCGATCCCAACTAAATGAGTGCAGGTGCAAATACCCGTCCTTATGGTGCGATGACGAACTAGAGCAACAATGGTGGTCTTTGATAGAGTTGACTTCAGTATTGAAACCATGAGTCGCTTCTACGCGCTCTGTGTCACAGTTCTGGCCACTGCTGGGGTTCCAGGAAGACTTATATTGTTGCACAAGGAAGGAAGAGAGCTAGGACTACGTAGAGTGGGCGATACGGCCCCTATATATAGACTTGGCGCTTGGGCCACCTGGTGCTGTGACACTCTGTTATTAGGACCACGACCCTATGGCATATGCGAAGCATGATTATGTGCTCTTCGACGTAACCAACCAGGCTACCGGACAAGTGGAAAAGTGCGACTCCAACCACCACATTTTCGGTTCTAAAGAGATTCGCTCCAGGGATGGCAATAAATGGTATCCTGCTATACCCTAGAGTTGGGCGAAACACCGCCAAAGTCAGACTCGTATACGGCGGATATATCTTTTCGACAAGAGACAGACTTAGTTTCGTGATGACAAAGGCACGGATGATTCGTCAGTGTCTCTCAACTCTCTTCCTATAACATTATAGCCAGACAGTAATTTCCTCTCTTTCCCAGGGTGAAATTTCCGAGTAAGGGCGCGCTCTCATATCTAAGGCTTGCATATCCGAGTTCTTTCAGATCGGAGCATTCTACATAGTACACGGACTGCGCCGGGGAAGACACAATCCTCGAAGCGGCCAGCGTCGAACTAACCCCGCTGTATTGGGTGCCTCCGTTACAGCAGCCACGTAACGTTATCCACCGGTGCGCGACCCCCCCTACCTTAGGCCCATTCCAAAATTGGTGTATTTACACCAACAAAAAGCTAAACTCCGAAGCTCTATAAAAACACGGACCCATTTTTTAAATTAAAGTGGGTTCTATATTTAAATTATGAATTAAAATTTTTATAAGAAACATATTTTTAATGAATTATTATAATATAAATATAAGTTTAAAAGCTTAATATTAAAGTAAAAAAAGTGTATTAATATTTTTATATAAAGATACTAGGAAAATTATTAATTATACGCTATTCACTTATTTTACGAATTTTTTTAACTATATTAAAGTGGAGAATTTATAAATTTATTTATATATATTATATAATTTATTAAAAAAACTTTTATAAAACGATAATTATTTATTTTTACGATTTTTATTCGATTTATTATTTTTATTAATATTAAATCGAATAAAAATCGTAAAATAAATAATTATCGTTTTATAAAAGTTTTTTTAATAAATTAATAATATATAAATAAATTTATAAATTCTCCACTTTAATATAGTTAAAAAATTCGTAAAATAAGTGAATAGCGTATAATTAATAATTTTCCTAGTATCTTTTATATAAAAATATTAATACACTTTTTTTACTTTAATATTAAGCTTTTAAACTTATATTTATATTATAATAATTCATTAAAAATATGTTTCTTATAAAAATTTTAATTCATAATTTAAATATAGAACCCACTTTAATTTAAAAAATGGGTCCGTGTTTTTATAGAGCTTCGGAGTTTAGCTTTTTGTTGGTGTAAATACACCAATTTTGGAATGGGCCTAAGGTAGGGGGGGTCGCGCACCGGTGGATAACGTTACGTGGCTGCTGTAACGGAGGCACCCAATACAGCGGGGTTAGTTCGACGCTGGCCGCTTCGAGGATTGTGTCTTCCCCGGCGCAGTCCGTGTACTATGTAGAATGCTCCGATCTGAAAGAACTCGGATATGCAAGCCTTAGATATGAGAGCGCGCCCTTACTCGGAAATTTCACCCTGGGAAAGAGAGGAAATTACTGTCTGGCTATAATGTTATAGGAGAAGTTGAGAGACACTGACGAATCATCCGTGCCTTTGTCATCACGAAACTAAGTCTGTCTCTTGTCGAAAAGATATATCCGCCGTATACGAGTCTGACTTTGGCGGTGTTTCGCCCAACTCTAGGGTATAGCAGGATACCATTTATTGCCATCCCTGGAGCGAATCTCTTTAGAACCGAAAATGTGGTGGTTGGAGTCGCACTTTTCCACTTGTCCGGTAGCCTGGTTGGTTACGTCGAAGAGCACATAATCATGCTTCGCATATGCCATAGGGTCGTGGTCCTAATAACAGAGTGTCACAGCACCAGGTGGCCCAAGCGCCAAGTCTATATATAGGGGCCGTATCGCCCACTCTACGTAGTCCTAGCTCTCTTCCTTCCTTGTGCAACAATATAAGTCTTCCTGGAACCCCAGCAGTGGCCAGAACTGTGACACAGAGCGCGTAGAAGCGACTCATGGTTTCAATACTGAAGTCAACTCTATCAAAGACCACCATTGTTGCTCTAGTTCGTCATCGCACCATAAGGACGGGTATTTGCACCTGCACTCATTTAGTTGGGATCGATGACGAAAGCAAGTGATGCGAGATCCGATATGCTTCAAATACACGCCGATATAGAGGTTTTGCTGCTGTTGAGGCTTGTGCGGAGGCCTCTCCCCTTATTTCTCTATCTCACCCTGTTGGCTTATTGTTATCCTTGTGTAACGCAATTGCGCATGACAACTCTTAAGATATTAAGATGCAGTCGTGCAGCTCTATCACCATAATACTGATTACTGTAGAGCCACAATCATTACGTCAGTTTCCGTATTGCGACGTTTTCATGCTGGAGGCTTCATGTATTCCAACGATGATCGTTTTCAGAAATTGCCGACTCAATATTTCAGACACCATATTCGAAATAACAACACCCAAGCGATGGCTGTCGGAATAAGGGGGAGCACGTGATGTGGTCCCGTAAGGAGAATCACGTGCGGATCCGTTTTTTCACGATCTTCCTAGGTTAGCCCCTTTTCCTGATCGTCTACGTCGGAACACACACATCATAACAACAGACACAGACAATTCAATTCTTTCATTTCATTCATCGGTACATATTTCGTACAGAGCTCTATCAACTAGACCCGTGTTTGACTAGGTTTATATTTCTGATCATGAGTGAAAGAGATGTTCTAATATTAGACTTGTTCGCTCTAGTGTTTACACAGCCCTCACATGCCAAGAAATTTGACATGTACCCGTACCTCTTACTTCCCCTTTCGGCTAACCTTAGAGATCTGCTCAGCTAGGATCGACACTTCGCACTCGGTGAGTCACCCTCATTTCCTCCAACTCCCATAACGTTTCCCGAAATGACTCCCGCCTCCACTGATCATGAGGTCACGTATGGTGAGAGCCGGGGACAGCGAAGTCCTGCTCAATGCGAAGCACAAGGGTCAGAGCTGATGAAATACGGCGTGTCTTCACGAGGATCTTTGCTGGCGTACGAGTTGTATGTTGATATACCAAACATGATGCTCACTAACCGCATCATTGCGAGCAAGTACATAACCAGGGCATGTTGCTGTTCAAGAAAATCCAGAACTTTTAAATCCGCAACATCATACTCGGTCATCTCTCATTGTTGTGACTCCCGTATTTCAATACCCTGCCACTATCATGCTGTCCAGTATGAGCCTCATGCACATCCTCATCCACGCTGCAATAGCTTCGGCAGCCCTAGCCAAGCCTTTGAGGCCACGGTATGATCGCAACAATGCAGTATCTGGTATCGAATGGGGACCCTGTAGCTTTGAGGGCTCCTTGCCTATCGAGTGCGGTACATTGGCCGTGCCCCTCGACTATGCGGATGCGTCAAGCAACAGGACTCTGGACCTGTCACTGGTCAAGGCGGCTGCGATTCACCAACCGTCCAAAGGGAGTATACTATTCAATTTCGGCGGCCCAGGGTACGAGGCTATCCATTCCTTGGCGGCTCTGGCCGGGGCTCTGGCAAAGTAAGGTGTTCTGGGAGAGAATCATGATCGATACAACTAGCAGCTGGTTGCTAACATTGGGCCTCTAGCATGACCGGCGGCCAGCATGATTTGATCGCTTTTGATCCTCGGTAAGCTTTCAATCCCTGGACATCATCTTTCGCATTTCTTTCTTCCTTATGTGCTGACTATTTCGCTTCTCCAGCGGTACCGGCAATACCCTTCCCTTCTCCTGCTTCGACGACCCAGCTGAGAGAGTGTTATACAACGCGAAATACCTCCTGTCAAGCGGTGGTGCATCAGATATTGCTTTATCCCGAGGATTTGCGAATGCAGAAATTTTGGCAAACATCTGCGAGTCTAAAGGAAATGATTTAGGGAGCTTACTAGGCACTTCTTTCGTTGCTCGGGATCTGATGCAAGTTGTTGATTCTCTGAATGAAGATGGACTACTGAGATTTTGGGGTAAGTGCCAGATCTCTGACAACATCCCTGGACTACTACAGAATTCTCGGTTAACATTGGTCAGGTTTCTCCTATGGTTCTCTACTGGGAGGTTGTGGCAGCTATGTTTCCTGATCGAATGACCGCGTTGTCCTTGATGGTGTCGTCAATGGGCATAATTACTTCCACAGGCACGGAATGTGAGTAATCTCAGTCTCTATCCGTATTTTCTGTTCCGAGTTCGGAGGTTCTATGATTCCGGTGAATCTAATGCTGACGTTGACAAGAGACTGGACCAACTTCTTGCAACCGACGATGCATTTCGCACTATCCTTGGGCTTGTATTGATGCAGGAGAGAAGTGCGCCCTCTCACAGGTGAACTCCACGGCTCTTGAGCTAGAAACAACACTTATAGCGCTTCGAAACAAGCTCAGGGACAGCCCCATTGTCGTCGGCGACACGATTATCGACTACGACTTCGTGGCAAACCTCTATCTGATCGTTATCAAGTACACGCGAACATACCCGAGGCAGCACTGCATATTAACAACCTCCTCACCGAAAAAATCTGACTGGATCGTCGAGTACTCCAACATTCTCGCGGAAGGCCTTGGTGTT
>JAJNOH010000080.1:0-35103 GCA_022376275.1 Xylariomycetidae sp. FL2044 | reverse complement strand
AAACCTCCGGACCGAGCTGGCGCGGCAGGCATCAGGTTCCGGCGCCGAAGCTGTTTGCGGCGGGGGCTATCGCGTGCATCCGGCCACCGACGGCGCGTATACATACGCTACACAATTGTTTGTCGCGTTGTCCGCCTGAGGTAGGGACTTCGATGGACTGGACTAGCAGCTAAGCTGGGTTTTAATGCCTTATGGAGGTGTGGTCATGAAATATTCAATAACCCCTAATCTAACCATTCCACTGATCCCCTTCGGACGACTCGCTGCGCTGCGCCGGGATCTTCCTTGAGCGACCAAACTGGTGGAGGAAGGCGGAAATATCTGGATTCAGAATCTTTGGAAGACGACATGTCCTAATACCACCTGAGCACATGTAGTTGATGAGAATTTTCTCAGTCTGAAATGTCATTATGTCGCATGCTGCCTTGAGGACGTTGCTATCTGGGGTACCTGTAGAGTTAGTTGCTCTCTTCCGCCTTGAATGCCACAGCCCTACTGGTCTTCCACCAGAAGTCCTTACTGTGGCCGCCAAGGACTTCAAGCTCAGTGCTTCAATTCATCCAAGCAAAGTTTCTGAAGGTGGTCGGAAGGGATTGTTGCATGTCAAAGGCTTCACTACTGTTGTTAAGCGTTTCTTTCTATATAAAATACATCAGTACAACAGGGCCCTTTCAAAACGTGTGGCCAGGGGCTTAGATTCATTTATCTCCATAGCCGAAACACCATCGACGTTATGCTCCCGATCTTTTTTCCAAACCAAGAAACATGCTTTTGTCTGTATTTGCGGGTGGCGTATTTCGTAATTAATCTCGACGAGACAGTGGTGGGGGATCTACTCAGCCACCTTAGTCTTAGACTTGGCGCTGGCACCGCTCTTAACCCGTCGTGCGGTAGGACGGTTAAGGTGCTCAGTGGGGATCCAACTCTCGTCGTATCCCTTGTCAGTTCCAGTACCAGATCCTTCCCCCGGAAAGAGGCTCTTTCTCGACAACCTTGGCCTTCTTTGGGGTCTTGGTTCGCTTGGCCTGGGGGAAGAAAGCTTCAATGTAGGTCTTGTAGACGAAATAGCAGGCACCGCCAAATGCAGTGGTCAGGAAGAGGTAAAGGAAGATGCTGAAGGGCAATGTTAGCTTTCTAGTGTCATTGCTGTTTACATTTTGTTCAACTGTCTTCAACTTACATCTGGGATCGAAGAAGCTTGTGGGTGCCTCGACAACATTGACAACCTCGTCATAGACAGGGGACCTGAAATATCTGGTTCTCGGAGTTCATAATGACAGCAACACATCTGCAGACGAAGATCCTGGGGTTCAGGTCAAGGACGAGAAGAGTATGGGAGCGACTGCTTCTCGCCAGCGGGAATGGTAGCTTCATATCGAACGGTGGTCAGGTTGCGAACGATGGCGCTCGAAGGGCTGGCATCAGGGCCGAGGTCCTTAGTGGTTAAAGCAGCTGGCCTCCTAAGAAAGCAACGGTGATAGGTTCATCTTCATTGTTGGTGACATCCACCACTGCCTTGGTCGGTCGGCCGTTGACAAGCTTGACTCCAAAGATATCGGCATCCGGAAAGGTGGCTACGACATCAGCGTTTAACTTGGCATTGGAAGGGCTGGCAGCATCGTCGGCGAGAGGCTAAGTAAAAGAATGGGTTTAATTAGCATTTTCTTGAGCTTCGCAAGGGGAGCAGGGTAGTTGGAGGATTGCCCTTCGCTTACTCACATCCCCTTCTCGGCAAAGACAGAGACTACACGGAGCGCAAGAGCGGCCAGGAGCGAGTACTTGAAGGCGACCATTTTGGCAGTGATTTGCCAGTGAATATGGCAGACAGAATCCAAGAGAAGAGGGCGAATGACGATGATGATGGGATGGAGGAAAAGGGTTGAAGGATTCGTCGGCGTCGAGGGTGAGGGTGAGTGAATGCGGAGAGTAGATAGAAAGGAGCTGAGGAGCTTCCAATTCGCAGGGGTCGAAAGCTGTGCGTGTGCAATGTGGTCACATCGAATCAATTGGAAATGAATAAACTGGACCCCTGACGATGCGAACTGCTCAGCCAATTAGAACTCGTCGCGTCACGATGACCTGAGAACCCTGACAAATGTGGCTGCGTGGCTGTGGTAGGTGGCTTGACGGTGCTTAGGTTAAGCCACCGCTTAGTAAGTATTTATAGGGCAGCCCCTACGTTTACTAAGCTTTGTTCTAGTGATGTTCATTTCCCGAACCCCTTTTCCGGCTAAAGCAGCAGGACCAAGCTCAGAAATCGTATAACCCTCTGGGCGGTATTTGGTTCCTTCGTCTCCCGGAAGGACTCCACCGTAGAGACGAGTAGTAAAAGCCTCAAAGCCCCATCTGCTAGAAAGGTCGGGCTTCATGTACCAGGGATGCGCGATGTATCTCAAGGGATGGTACTTGCCGGTAGCCGAATCCTTCTCCGCGGTGAACCACCGAGTTCTCAGCCACTCGGGCCTAGGCAGGCACAGGTAGCGCACGAACCATTTTCGAAGCAGTAGGATGACAGACATCACGTGTGAATATAAAGGAGCGGGCTCATCCAGCCTAGAAGTCATTAGCATCCTGGCTTATAGAGACAGATACACACCCAATAGATGTGTAGATTATAACGAGGAGGAAGTAGGGACGGACACTCTTACATCATGGCCTTCCGAAGGCGCGGCTCAAGCATCGCAGCGACGGCTTTGATGGCGACCCCACGAAGCCGTATAGGGATGTTGAAGACGGCAATGTCAAGAGTAGCCTTCGATACGTCCCTGTTTGTATCGGCGGGTACCATGTGCGATTCCTCATACCGATCGCACCACTTCTGCAATGCGTCCAACCAAGCTAAACCGTCGTCGAAACCAAGGCGCACAAAAGGTTGTAGCTGATCATACGTTATCTCCATAGCCTCCCCCAGATCTCTCCAGAATACCCCGAGCGCGCACTTTTCAATATCAGTCAACGAACGCCAATCGTACATGGAATTCCACCGGACCGGCTCCAACGCAAAGAGACCCAGTGTGTACAGCATGTCGTCGTCGGTGATTTTGCCCGATTTGCGATATCGTCCATGCAAGTAGTTCATGCGCGCCACGCCGTCTATGACCCGGGCGGATGATGGCGGATTGAGTACAACCTCGGTAATCAAAATGCCAGTATCTGCGGCGCGCTTGGAAGCCGTGGAGTCTTCTGACAACTGCCCTGTGGTGACTAGAACGCTGGAAATAGTCGGTATTCCGTAGGTCTAGAGTGGTCGTCAGCACGCGATACCTTGGCTCCGTGGAGTTGCACAGACCTTGAACAGAGCGAAGAAAACTGAGCCTGAGAAGACTCTCGGGAACTCGAGTGTCGCCAAGTCCAGGACGATCTTATGCGCATCCGCGAGAGATAGCATTCTGAGGGATTGGCGTCCTCTGGAGCTATACTGTTCAACCATTCTATCTCGTCGCTTATACCGCAGCAGGCGCACCACCGCCAGATAGGCTGCCCCAACCGCGACTAAAACACTGCTCCACGACATGGTGCAAGGAAGAATTTAGCATTAGCGATGCTAGAAAAGAAAGCGCATGAGCTTCGCGATGTGAATGTCCAAGCTCTGTATTTCCTCGATGTGGTGATGGAGTAAAACTTGTGCTCATGGAGATTTGGCTGACCGACTGTGACAGGAGAGGATGAGCTTTGCCGCCGGGGCTGCATGAGGGCCCGGGTCGGTGGATTTTCTTGTCACATTGCCAAGACCTTGAGTCACCCTTACCAACGCATTGGGTTGGGAGTTAGGAGGATCGATAGCCGCGTCAGCGGCCTGGCCTTGAGACATCTAGGCTACTTGCATACTGTATGGGGTTCGTGCCTCGCTGTATGTGGGAAAGAAGGGACCAACATGCCGTGCCGAGTGTCCATGTTTTGGGGGCTCACCGAGTTGGCTCTTCGTAAGAATGAAATATCAGCATCGTCGCCCTTGATCCTGTGTAGCTCCTGGGAAGTATGTCTTTCCTTTTCTTAGCTTTCAAAGACACACCGATACCGAACTTGTCACCCGATCCCAAACTCACGACGACAATGGTGGACGCCGATTGGATAGGGTGGGTGTCTTCGCCAGACTCTCGCGGCACCCTGGACATCGTATGGAGTTCTCTTTTGGCACTGAATCTCTTTTATACCATGTTACACCTCAATATCCCTAGTCCGTCGGACAGACTCAGAACCATATTCTGGCGGAAACTCAGGTGGGCCTTCCTGGGCCTTCTGGCGCCGGAACTGCCCATGCTATTTGCGTGTGGGCAATGGGCATCCGCAGTCCGATCAGTTCAAGCGATGCATGGGCTGGGATACACCGGCTGGTCTCTAGAGCACGGGTTCTTTGCGGACATGGGAGGATTTCTGCTTCAGCCACTTGATGCGCCCGCCATTCCAATATCAGCCAAGCAGCTCCATTATCTCGTACAACATAACTTCATACTTCTACCAACTATCAGCCGGGCTGAAATCCGTGACAAGAGTAAGGCCGATGGTCTATCGAAGCGCACAGACGGGTTGGCTCGTGATACAAGTCATCGTGCTATGCGGGGAGCGCAGCCTCAAGTTAAAGATTATCTTCCACCCACTTGACTAATTCATCCAGTCTTCTTCAAGGCTATGTGCGCCCCTACTACACACAATCTGGAATGGCCTCAAAACGATTGTGTCTTATCACAGGACACGTGCCGGTGTTATGAAGCCTGAGCAATCGCCAAATCCAACACCCCCACCAGCGTACCCTGTCATCCGAATACCATCACCGTCCTCCAAGTATGTTCTCTTCCGACCGTTGCTGAGTGTAAAGTCGAGTTTACCCCCCCTGGTCGTCTCCAGCAGACATCCGTGCTCGTCATCACCCTGGCCCGAGACGGTGCCCGTGGCGAGCAAATCACCAGTATTGACGTTGCACCCATTGACCGTCTGCTGGGCCACCAGGTCTCGGAATGTCCAGTACATCCACGAGACGTCAGACCTGCAGAGCTTGGTCGCCTCGCCATCATGCAGGAACTCTGATTCCAGCGTGATCTTGTAGCCTGGTTTCTCCTTTGTCTCCTGCAGATACGCGGGAGCAGGGATGTCCCTCGAAGGAGCCACGGTCTCGAACGGCTCCAGAGCCTCGAGTGTGATGATCCACGGCGAGATGCTGGTACCAAAACTCTTCGAGTTCATAGGGCCTAGCGGCATCATCTCAAAGCCCTGGATATCTCGAGCTGTTAAAGCCTGTCAGCGTGGTTGCAGGCTCGATTCCCCCTTTCCGAATTTGAGTCACTGACCGCTCCAGTCATTGAGAAGTACTATTCCGAAGATGTGTTCGTCTACGTCTTTCAGAGGCACGGGCTCACCCCATTTACTCGGTTTGCCGATAACGCAGGCCATCTCGAGTTCATAATCCAGCGCTGCACAAGCTTTGTACTCGATTGTCTCGCCTGTCTTGTAGACACCGCACGGCCGACGGATGGGCGTACCTGAGACCACGACTGATGACGGTCGTCCTGAGTAACCAATGGGAAAGTACGAAAAAGAAGGTGGGTTGAACTGTTTCCCGAAAATTGCCTCGGAGGCGTTCAAGCCGTGCTCCCTCGAACAAGAGTAGTCCGTGAAACCCCCAACAGCCAGCGGCATGTGCAACGTGATGGATCCAACCGCCTTTCCATGGCTGGCTACGACAGAGCTGTCGCTTAGGATCTTCTGGAGGCTCACTCTGAGCTGCTTTAACTCCTTTTTGCTCGTGGCCGCCAGGGCATTGAGGGTAGGCTAGGCCGTCAGATACCAAGATAACAAGTGAGCATCGACTACCTCGATTACATACCTGCGTAAACGTCGACTTCACAGCCTCGCTGCACTCGATATCCAAGTCTGCCAAGAAGAAGACGTCATCCCCCAGTCGTGTCACAACCCCCTTGTTCGGATGCGATTCGTCACTTGCTACCCCGTAAGGGATGTTGGCGATAGAGAAATGGTCCGCGTAGCTCATTGTGACAACCTCTAAATACAATGTTCTCTCGAGAGAAATCAATCTTCAGCAACCATCCCTGGTTACTTTGGATACAGTATCTCTGATGGCATTATTCAGCTACCACATGGAGGACAGGCGGCTGTTTACTACAAGGATTCCCCGCCCCCACCGGAAGGGTCCTTCGGCTCGGGAGCTGGATCCGGATCTTTACACTCCTCTTTTACTCAGGCTCGCGGAACTCATTCGAAATTTGAAAGGCTCTGTTATCGTCTCGGCAGATCTCTCGCATTCAGGCGAGGCCGGGGTGTGCCACAAGCAATTCCCACGGGAAATGTGAGTGGAACAGGTTCCCAGCAATTTCCTTTCATTGCATGTGTATTGAACCCTAAGCGGTGTCTGCCGGAAGAGCACGCCCAACTCAACAATGCGCAAGTATTTTAAGTGCCGATCCTGAGAGAACAAGTTCACTCTCACAGATTATCTACTCAGGCGGAATCACGGGCAAAGTCACGTAATTTTCCAATCCTTTACCGAAGTTGACGTGGTTCGTCCCCGCAAACTTCGCGGCAGGCCTGTTCGCCGGAAGTTCAGTCAGCGAACCGATCTACGAGCGTGCTCATAACAGCATCTGTGGGGTTGGTTGAACATACCTATCAGTTGAAGAGTTGTGCTGGAAGATGCCCGAGCCCTGGGTATCGCCGCTCCCGACCTCAAACACGATTTTGTTGCCCTTTTCGACGACTGCATTCGTCGGCCACAGCTCAATATCGACCCCGTATACCTCACCAGCCTCCACTTCCTGGACGTCGGTTGAGAAGTACTCTCGATGCGGCAGCCAGGGGCGGTGCTTCGGATTCTCATCGTGGACCTTCCTGTTGCTCACGCGGAGCCACCCCTTACATAGCGGGATCGGGTCTCCCGCGGTGCCGGTGTAGTAGATCTCCTTGCCCTCGGCGTCGAGGTGCCGTAGCGTGACAAAAAGGTCGATGTCTTTCGGCCCGGCGGCCTCCTCGGGCGTCATAGAAACGTTGAGATGCGCTGTTATGTGACCCGTGATCTCGGTCTCTTCCTCGAAAGGCGGTGTTGTGAACTGCACCGCTTGTTGCCTGTCTAAAGTCCCCAGGGCCGGGTACGACACCTGCTTCTGCTCTGTCGAACTCGGCTTGCTTGTGCCAAGGCCTTGGTCGGAGGTCAGGTAGAAGTTGGTGTACTTCGTCCTTGGGATCGGCCATGCCTGTTCGGGCCTTTTGGCGTAGACCTTCTCCTTTTCTGCGTCGTTGAAACCGACATTACCCTTGCGCAACGTCACCGTGACGGGTGGGACCTTGCCTGGTACGCTCCAACCTACTCTATCCTCTCCTTTCAGGAAAGCATCGAGGAAACTCCTCTGTATCTCCACCTCTTCTTTATAATAGAAGGGCAGGTCATGACGGCCCGTGATAAAGCGGAGGTATTTAAGCTTGGATCCAGCGTGCGTGTAGCCCTCGACGTTACCCCTCAAATGAAGCAAGATACCTCCCCAGTTTGCGACGCTCAACAGCGGAACCTCGATATCTTCTGGACGAAACTCCTTGCTGGCGTAGTATTCCTCGTCCCTGAAGGAGTGGTTGGCGTTATCGATCGTCTGGTCCTGTCGGTTCTTCACCAGCACGTCCTCCGGCAGGTCGCCCTCGATCGTGTCTTCCAGACCTCGCGCACCCGGGCCCACGGGAGGGAATTCGATTTTCGACCTGCTCGCCCGCCCGTACTGGTTCACCAGCACCTGGCGGTTCCACCAGACACGGATGAACAGGTCCGAGTAGATACCGCCGTGCCGGCACCTATCCCGGTAGTAGTCGGACATTCCCTCCCTGAATACGCTCGTAAGTAACTTATCCAACCTATTGTTCCAAGGTAGGTCGGACGCATACTCACCAAGGGATCACCGCAGCCAAACCTTTGGGCCGCCTCGCCGCCACGCGCCACTGCGTGCCCGCATAGTACGAGATACCCAACAAGCCCACCTTGCCGGTGGACCAGGGCTGCTCGGCAGCCCACTCGACGACGTCGAAGAAGCACTCGCTCGTGCCCTTGCTCATGGTGTCGAGGAAGCCGGGGCTCTGTCCCGTGCCGCGCTCGTCGGCGCGCACGACGGCGTACCCGTGGCCGGTCCAGAAGACGGGGTCGGGCGTCTCCCAGGCCGAGTACTTGGACCGGTGCTCCGGGTTCACCTCGTTGAAGCTGCCCTCGAAGAAGAGCTTGTAGGGGACGTCCTTGCCGTAGGGCCCGTAGGTCACCAGCACCGGGAACTTGGCGTCGGCATCGGCGGCGGAGGCGGAGTTGGTCAGCGGCAGGTAGACGTTGGCGCGGATGGGCAGCTTGGAGGCTTTAAGGGGGATCGAGACGTCCTTCATGAACCGGAGGCCGCACTCGACGTCGTCCGTCACCGTCGATATGTCGCGGATCGGTGGCGTCTGTACTTCCATCCTGATATTCTGAGTAAGTAGTCCGTCTGTCTGTCTGCCCTGGGCAGTTTACTGAATCAAGTAGTTAATTGTCCGGGCCTGAAAATTCTCGAGATGCGCGCCCGGGGTGAATGAATGAATGATAGTTATCGAGGATCTGTTGGAACGGCACGGTTCTATTCCGCAATTCGCTGGCTTTACGATCACCACCCACCGGATGGATTAAAAGTGAGGATGGACCTCGACTGGACTGTATGTAGCGTACTAGGTAGGTAGCGAGCCGAACGGAGTTCGCCCAACTTGTTGTCCGTAGACCAACCAGACGAAGGTCATCGCATTGCGGGTGTGTAAACGCACGGAAAGGTGGGGGAGGGGTCGGGTACAGTATGTCTGAGAAGTAAGGTCCCCGGATGGCGGTAGTGGTGGTCCCGAGTCTGGAGTCATCGAACTAACACCCGCGACGGCCGAGACATAAGGACATATCCATCCATGGATGAGCTTCAGATTGTGGGGTAAGTGCGTGTCCCTGTTACTTGATGATTTTGAGTCGGCGGCGGGGAGAGTGAGTCTTGGGTTCGATGAAATTCAAATCAATGGCCACGTTGGGACGGCGTTAAACTTATCTGCGCCCTGCACGAGGCATTCGATGTTTTTGACTTCCCGGGGTCCTTTTCTTGTGCGAAATACGTCTTGTATCTCCGACACATACATCTCCCTTGAGCATGCCATCGCTTCCGACTATAGATATCACGAAGGAATATCGCCGCCATCACATGCGTGAACTCGTGTAGCGGGCTCCTCTATAACTCGCGGCTTTGTATATGATTGATATATAGGACACTTATCAGGTATACTATTGTATCGAAACCATCTCAATCCGATCTGACCTTACTTGATACGGGGGGTTTTTTTTCCCCCAAAAAGAGTTGAGCTTGAAAATAAAACCTCTTGTACAAGCATAGGCCGTGGAGATAGCCAAGTAGATCGCTGGTAAAACATGATATTTGGTTGTTGGGTAATACATATGACATGACATGACATTCCAGCCGCAGTTGAAACATGCGACGTGTAAGTAGTAACCACTTCTAGGTCACGCTGGTCGGATACCTATATGGACAGGCTCAAAGCAGCCGTAGGATAATCAGGAGCAAAAACCCAGCCGTCATTATACCTCGCCCCCAATCTTGTACCTGAAATAGGTACTATTGAACCTCCCACCAGTCTGTCTCCATAGCCACGATGCGGTCTGGAAAATGAAATCCAAAAGTCAGCGTCAATGTCGATCGAAACTCTCGAGGGAACATCTCTTTTTCCTCCCTCCTCAATAATCATTTGCCTGCCTGTTCCCCAGATTAAACTAACTAACTAGCACTACTCACCGCCTCGAGATATACGCCCGTGAACATCATGGCGACGAACACCGTCTCGGGCGGAGACGAGCCCCACGGCCTCTGCTCCCGGTCCAGCGCCCGGTTGATCGGGCGGAAGCGCGGCACGCCCCTTCGCTCGTCCGAGGGCCAGTCGGGCGGGTTCTCGACGTCGTCGGGCGTGTCGTGGTCGCGGTGTGGGACCCAGGCCGCCGGCGCTGGTGCTGGTGCTGGTGGTGGGAGCTCGTCGGCGCCCGTCACGCGGATCTCGTAGTCTTGCAGTGTACGCTCCAGCGTCGTCGTCACCGGGTTCTCCGTCGTCGTTACCGACATGGCGGAACGATGACTGCCTGGGGTAATATATCTAAGTAAGTATGTTGGTCTGGTGAGAAAGGTATCTAGGTTTCGAAATGAGAACGGGTTGACGAGCGACGTTGAAAGTGGGATGTGACCGGATCGCAAGGAAATGGTGGCCTAGGCTTGTCGCGGCTCTTTGATTTGGGTTTGGGCTCATGCGGGTGCGGTGCCTCAAGCCATCTAATTAACCTACCCAGAGGATTCAACGGGGGGAATTGGGGTAATCTGGGGAGGTCTTGGACCTGGAGTGAGTGATCTGGTTGGGATCATCCCCCACATTCCGCCCTCTAACACCGACACGGTCGGCGGCGAAGGGGCTCGTTTCACCGCGATCTTCGTCGCGAAGGAGCTCCTGGCTCCTCTTGGTTATCATCGGCTGTCTCTCAACGACCCGGTGAATTCAGAAGCCAGTTTACTTGTCGCTGAGTTTGGCCAGCTGCGACATTTGGATTTCCGATGGTATAAATCCTCATCGGCCCTCTCCCATATTTCAGACCCTGCTTATTCCAACACGGCGCTTGCCCAGTACGTCGGGATGGCGGCAGCGGCCCAAGGCGCGGCTATCGATCGCCTCCAAATGGCCCTGGAAGATGGGCGAACCGAAAATGTTCGATATCGTCAAGATCAGCTACAGAGCCTTCACAAGACCCTCTGTGAGAATGCGACTGCGATATGCACCGCCATAGCGCAGGACACGAAAGCATCTGCCATGGAAGTTGAGACGGAGTTCTTCCTATCCATGGATGCAGTCAGACATTTCTATGAGTCCCTAAACTTCGCCGAGGCTCTCAAAGACGAGTATTCGGTCACACAGGGGAAGAATTATTCCAAGAGAAGATTAGGGGTCGGGATGGTAGTCATTCGACCCACGAGCCACACCAGGCTTTATTCCATCTTATCCCCACTGGCGGCTGCCATCTCAGCAGGGAACTGTGTGATATTAGAGGTAGGGGATAACGATATCGCTCCGAGAACCATTACTGAACGCCGTACAGCTGCAAGATACCCTCCTCCAGATCGATTCGAATTTGCGAAATCTCCTCCCGGCTGCTTTGGACGGGAGCACATTCTGTATCAGCAAGACGGTAACAGATGGATCAATACTCGGAGCTGCCGTATTGGTAGATCAGACTAGCAATACCGCCAGCCAGAGCTCTACCACCCAGCTGCTGTCGTCACCGACGGCGCGAACCGTCGCTTTCGTGGACCGAACGGCCGATATCCAAGCGGCCGCGAAAGCCATAACCACGGCACGCTTCTCGTTCGGGGGCACATCGCCCTACGCGCCGGACCTGGTCCTCGTCAACGAGTACGCCAAGAAGGAGTTCTTCGAGGCCTGCTCCAAGTACGCGACACTCGCTTTCGCGCGGGACTCGGAAATCAGGAGAGTGAGCGGAAACCAGAGCGAGGCAACTCGCAAGGCCGTCAAGGAATCGGAGGAGAAGCGGCAAGTCACGAGCTTCGGCTCGAATGACTTCAAGCTCGTGGACATATCGGATAAGTAAGGAACCGCCGGGGTGAAAGTCTCACGGAATAAGTGGTTGGAAGCTAACACGGTCAAAGGAACACCCCGTTGATGGACATGAAGATTAGTGGTCGCTATCTACCAATTGCGACATGCTCCGGACTAGTCGATGCTATTTTCACTCATGAATTCAAGTCAGTCAAGCCATCTGTCGTCGCCATTAGCTGGTGTAACTGACCACTCCCCAGGAAACCTCTTCTCGCGGGTTACTTCTTCGCAGACCCGGGCTCGGCCAAGTACATGGCACAGCACCTACCATGCCACATCTCCTGCCTGAACCAGATCCCCGTGCAACTGCTCGTCGGCCCCGCCGCGCCCATCGCGCACGACCCAGAGCTCGACTACCGCTACCGCAAGGAGATGTTCTCCGTCGGACGGCCGCAGTACGTCGAGCCGCCCGCCGGAGCGTTCGCGGAGGCGGAGAAGCTCCTCGAGGGCGCCAGGGGGGTCAACGCCAGCAGCATCCGCAAGCTGGCCGTCCAGCCGCTGAAGCCGACTGGCCAGGGCAGTAACTGGGGCATCGGGTTCTTTGAGCAGGGCATTCTAATCGGGGCCAGCATCATGCTCACGGTGGTGATTCCACTGGTTGGCTATACTACTTGGATCACGGGGCGTAAGGGGTTTCAGCTGGCTATGCGGTGGAAGAAGTGAATGTGAGCGTGTGTAGCTTTAACAACATCTAAGACATCATTGTTTCTATCATTCATCGCAACCCACGAAAACTTGTGTACACTTAGACCGCCGAGGTGATGATTGTAATAAGACATTTCTTCTCACCATCACGCTGGATATCTCGGAATCCCCTTTTCTTAGTAGACTGAACATGTTGCTACACCAAATGAAGTGTCACCTCAAATCCTACAATCTCATTTCACTAAATTCGAACCACCATATGGTTGACCAGTCCACCGGTCCCCAAACATTCGACATTGGTGGAACTCGATCTCCTCGGTTCGGATGCGGTGGGGGACTGGGGTTTGCCCCTGGGGTTGGATATCCTACCCCGTACGGCCGCCCACCCTCCCGGGGACCCCCACACACTCCAATACCCAACCCCGCACATGGGACATCCTCATTGCCCGTGCCTCTTGACGGAGTTGATATGTGTGCCGGTAGGATAGTGAACAAAAAAAAAAGAAACATATCTCAGAAGAATTTACACCAAGTACACGCCGTCGTTTCACGACCTTGCAGCGTGAAGAGTAAAGATTCACGCCGCGATACTCACTCGGAATCTGCTACAGGCATCCGACGACCACTAATAACATCTCGCGACGTCTGAGAAACGTGTGCGCACCCGGACTCGGATATCCGAGGAATCAAACAAACAATCCCCAGCGCCTCAGGCGACAAGCAGACATCTTCAAGTCCAAAATCTCACCAAAGGCTCAATCCCCAAGGCAAAAAGCGACATAGATAACATCATAGATATACGGTGACAAGAACGAAAAAGAAAACATGGCGATCGGCAAGAGGGACGAAGAGCCCATGGCTCCCGTCTATCTCTTCTCGCACGGCAGCACCATGATGTTAGGCGAGGAGAGCGCCTCGGCCGACTACTGGAAGAAAGCCGGCGATGAAGCGCTGGCCCACGGTGTCGAGCACGTCGTTATGATGGTGAGCCCCTGAATTCTCCTCCCCCAAATCAACCTCCGGATTTCAACGCGCATCGGCATATCTCACTCCACTGCCCCCTCCCCCCGCCCCCTCGCTAACTCCCTCCCTCTGCCGCAGGGCGCACACTGGGCCACCACGCTCCCCGGCATCCTCATATCCGCGCACCCGAACCCGGGCAAGTCGCCCGTGGCCTACGTCGCGCCCTCGAAATACCAGTCCTACGCCCTCAACCCGGACCTCGCCTTCCTCCCGACGATCCAGTCGCACCTGGCCGCGGCCGGGATCCCCTCGCGGCCCTGCCCGGACTTCGACTGGATCCACGACACCTACCTGGTGCTGATCCGCATGTTCCCGGGGGGTTGCCCGCCGACGACGATCCTGAGCATGAACCAGCGGTTCGACCCGCACTTCCACGTCGGCGTGGGCGCGGCGCTGCGGCCCCTGCGGGCGTGGGCCAAGCACCGGACCCTGTTCGTCGGCTCCGGCGGCGCCGTGCACAACCTGTACCGCAACGTCTGGATGCCCATGCTGCGCTACCGCGACAACTTCGCCCAGCCCACGCCCCCGGAGCCCTGGGCCCTCGACTTCCGCCACGAGGTCGTCAGCGCCCTGTGCCCGGGCCACGAGGCCGACGTGCCCCGGGACGAGGCCGTCGGGGGCAGGCCGGTGCGGAGCGCTGGTGCTGGGGCTGGTGCTGGTAAGGGGAGAAAGGGGGCCGGGGGGGCGGCGCTGAGGAGGAGGATCACCAGTCTGATGAAGCATCCCCGGTACCGCGACGCCCACGGCACCGACGACCACTTCATGGCGACCATGTTCGTGGCCGGGCTGTGCGGGGGCATCGGGGATGAGAATATGGTCTCGGAGATGGGGGCCGAGGATTGGGAGCTGACGAATATGTGCAATTCGCAGTTTATGCTTGGGAGTTGGGAGGGTATTCGCTAATTTTCCTCTTGCGTGCGTTCTGAAAACTAGGGGGAGGATGGTGGTGTTTATGTTTTAAATGTATAGAAAATTGGAATGGGGAGATTCGAATAAGTTTATGTTACTTATAGTCCTCTCAATGATGAATACTTCGAGAACATCAGCATATCCGACACGTGAATTCAGTAAGTAGACTGTGTATGCCCAAGCTCCTCCTTTCTGCAGTCCCTTTCTCTGTGAGTGAATTTTCCTGCAGACTACTCACTGTGGTTGCTCGTAACTTTGGATCAGGTGATGTATTTTGGATTGCGTGACAAATCGGTAGGTAGGTGTAGTTGATAACTTGTTTGCTCTTCTGTTTAAAAGACAAAGCTCAAGATGAATTTCAAAGATAGTAAGAAAAAATAAGAGGGAAGTGTTGTGATCACTGATGGGATGGAGATTTAATACGGAGTTGGAGGAGGACAGGGGGCTGGGGGCGCTTGGGAGTTTGAGCTTTTCTAGGACGGATGGATGGATGGATAGGCGGATTTTGAAGTTTCTGGAGTATCTTCTTATGTGCAACATAGTTAACTGGGATGTGCGGGTTACAACGGACCTGGACTGGTTGCTGCTTATATTGCTATATACAGATAGACCCAAGCTATTGTGTCTACCGGTAATGGAGTTAGCCATATAGCTATAAGCCGTAAAGTCCGCCAGAAAAGGGGCCCTGATTAGGTTCTCTTCCAAGTTCTCATGCTATATTTCTAGGAATGAAGTTCAGAAATGCAAGGCAAATGTGGTACCAAACAAAGTAATGAAAAAATCAGACAAAGCATTAACCTCTGAATAGAAGTCTTCCATAGAACGCAAACGTTGTTACAGCCAGCTCAATCTATTTTCTCCCCCTAGAACAAGTTTAAAACGAAAGAAAAAAAAAAACCTTTCAAGCAACTGTCGTCTTCCACCCCGGGAGATTCCTAACTACATTCGATGGATTGGACATCATAGGGGGCAGATGTACAAGAATTCTGATCCACGATCTGCCACCCTTGTCCGCCGCAGCCGGGCTCCGAATACACCATCATTGTGCAGCCTTTGGTGTTGCTGTTGTATTTGACCCGGCTCGACATGATCCGGTCATGGCACTCTCCGTTTCCTTTTTCTCCATAGTTATGCTCGCTATTGTTCTCACAGTCTTGGATCCAGAATGCGTTGGTGGCCGAGATGAGGGCGACGATGGCAGCGGCAGTCTTCATGTTGATGGCGGCTCGCTGTTATGCTTTCTGGAGAAAAGAATTTCAGTCACGTTCTTGTGCTTTCCAGCCGGAATGTAGTGGAGCGGTACTCACGGCTGGGCAAATGCGAAGGGAACTTTCGGTGGATATACGGGCGATGTAGAGTTGATGTGAATATGAGTTTTTGATGTGAATATGAGTTTGATGAGAAACAGTCCTCTACTCAGATCGTCTGGATGCCGGGTTTCTCTCCTTATATATAAGAATGAGTGATCCTCGACGTACTATACTGACTACCTAGGTACCATCTCCTTCAGAAACAACGCCCAATAATCTTCACCGATGTTGTCATCTTTTCTGTTTTCTTTTTTAAAAAAGTTTTTTTCCTCGCTACCCTCGAACACACCACCTACTTCCTATCTGAATCTGCCGATTTGTCCATAAACGATGATTATGGTGCGCTGGTAGCCACTCAACATTTACTATGGTGATCTCCTACCCTTCTGTACGACACCCTTGTCGCGCGAAAACTCAGCCGCATGCCCACGTAGAACTGTCTACCATCTTCGCTTTAACGGGGATCATGTTGCGACTATGTCAGCACATCAGCCTCAAGAAGAATTCGATGATACCAGCTATAATTAGATAAGAACTTTGCTGGGTGATCTCATACTTCACTTCTGCTATGATATTATAAGCCCATGAAAAATGACGTAAAGTGGTTGACCCCTATTGTCCTGGGCTTCGTCATGACATTGACTGTCAGCGCCAATCAACAAGTCAACCTCTCCATGTGCAATGCAATAGCGCAACACCACCCTGATGAACAAGGCAACCTCTCTATATGATTGATCACTCAAACATTGGTTGAGGACACATAGTTCAGAATCATGAAGTGGTATAAGTATGCTATAATTAGAGCAGGGCAAAGTGGCAACTAGTTGTGATACATCAGAATGGCACTGGATGGTGTTTAACGCATTACAAGAGGCAAAAGTATGCGTTCATCTCCAAACCGTATTACAGGCTGATCTACGAAATCTATGTGAGGTTATTCCATTACGTTCTATGGCTCGGGGCATGGACCTAAGATGAGTTGTCACTGGCGGCCCTCCACCTTCACCCTTTTAAAGTTTACCTCTATATATGAAGCCGCCCCTTCGCAGCCCTCTTGTTCAACACAGCCAAGCATACGGTTCTTCCATCTAGTTTCACTACCTCAGACTATTACCTACCAATCTGTCCATCTGAAACCATGCAGATTCTCACATCGTCTTCGTTCATTCTCGGGGCTATTGCGTCCCTGCCTGCAGCCATGGCCAATTCTCTGGGGGAAGGCAATTGCGTCAAGGAGCTACATTTCCCAGATGCCTTCAAGGGACCTAACAACAAGGCCTTGGGAGACGTCTGCTTGACGCAGAAAACAGTCGACAACCTCAAGGCTCATGGCATCGATATCAACCAATCTTTAGGGGCCATCCAGGATTTCATCCAGGCCGACCTCGACGGGCTCGAGAAACGTGGATACGGCGATCCATGGTGCGTTGACTGCATCAATGTATGCAAGCATGGTCCTGGGGCAGACGTTGCAGATCCGAATTACTGGTGCTGTAAGGAACTCCTTCAGCTTCTCCCCATTGACTATACACTAACTTCAGGTACTAGTGATGCATTGCACGGCCACCGACCCCTATCCATGTGCGAACTAAGTTCATCTACGTCCCTCTCTGCCAACGGCAATTTCACCTAGTTTAGCATTCAGAATTGATCAGATTCAAAATCGAGCTTCGGGTTGCCCATTCATTACTATGTCTTTTCAATGTGATGTTCCTTCCTTCATAGATATATCTCAATCTTTTTGTGCAATGATAGTTGCGGTTGGTGTACTTTGATTGGTGAGAACAAAATTCGAAGCAAAGGTTAGGAGGAGCTTAATGATGGCTTTTTAGTACAAGGACCATCTCTCACTTCCTATACACTCCTAAAATTGCTTTTTAGCTATAACGGACGCATAAGAATCGTGACAATTAGTTTTGCTATCAATTTAAAAGCGCACTTTGTACACAAGAACTTTCGGTAACTGATGATCTGAATCCCAAATGAATGATGATAATCCTATTTATTAATAGATGGTTGCCTTCTGTAATTTGCATTACACAAGGATAACGATGCATTGTTATCGTGAAAAGTGCGCTTACCCTTTCAGATGCAACGATAGATAAGGCTATGTACGACAAGACGTTTACAATCCCTTCTCAATTTTTATCTTCTTCGGGCAATACCCTGCCGAGTTGAATGTCCTAGATCTGACCTACTCTAAGAATAGTAGTCACTTGTGACATAACTATGACATAGGCTGACTTCTTTGAAACTTTTGACAGCATGCTTAAGCTTCATAACCCAATTAGGCATGATTGTGCGATATTGGCAATCCTGGTCATCGAAACCTTGGCTACCAAAGAAAGCCTCAGGACACATCCAATATTACCTCACTGGCTTCTAAAACTTGCATTGGAACTTGCATTGGGCAGGTCGCAGGATACATCCACCTCGAAATTTCTGACCACAATCACGTAAGATAATGATAGAAGCCCGATGTCACATATCTGTTTATAGTAACTACCCTCATTTCTCATTCTATCGGTGCATAGCATCCAATGGCACGAAACCAAACATTCTAGACAGGTGTCAATACATGCCGGAGTTAGTTGGTAGTCTAGGCGTAACTGACGACCAGGCAGTATGGGCAGACCTAGTGATACCAGGTCGTCTTGACATGAGGTTGTTCGACTTGATTGACTATTTAATATTTGATAAGTCCGCCCATAACTCTCCAATCACTCACTCTTTTTGACTCTATTCGACACTCTCATACTCCAGCAGCATTTGAACAATTTCACCACGATTCCCAACTATTACTCAGTTTACATACACACTTTACGCACATATATTCTAAGACGACCATGGTTTGCCTGAAGAACATTCTTGTCGTTGGCGCTAGCCTTCTCAGCTTCGCCAGCGCGGCTCCGACGGATGCGCTACACGACGAGGCATCGCCTGCCTCTGTTCGCGCCTTAGTCGACGCTGCCCCTAGACACGACGCTGCGGACTCGCGAGAGGTAGATATTGCTGCGAGAGTGGCGGGACGGATGACGTTGCGTAAGTGTTATTTCTACTAGTCAACCAATCTTGTTACTCTTCAACAACCTAGTAGTCATTCGGTCCGCCTCTTGTGACGAATCTCGATCTATACATATCCCGTCCCAGCCCCAAACCATGCTCCTCTGAGTGCTAAGGGCAAACTCCCACAGAGTGGTCTCCCCAAGGACGCATCGTGTTCCTTCTCGGATTCCAGCTGCCGCAGCCGGTCCTCGACTCGCTCCAGGGGCTGGGTGCCGCCGGTCCCGCGAGGGCCCTATTCAACGAGTTCCGGACCTGGCTGGGCGCCAACGCCGGCATGTGGACGCGGACGACATTCGACGGCGCCACCGCCACCGGGGGCATATACGGACGGGGCGACGCAAGCGTGCAGAACGACTACGGTTTCGGCATACAGCTGGCGCCGGCGGACGCGGGACAGGTTGGCGACATCGTCGACAACATCGCCCGGTGGGCATCCCAGTTCGGAGGCCTGGTGCAGAGGATCCAGCGAAGCGACGACTTTGTGGACCAGGGCATCATCGGCTCCGGCGGCAGCAAGAAGCTGAGGTCTCGATCGGACACCTGCCCTGCGTACATTGGACTGCTGAAGTATGCGACGGGAACTATCCCCGATGACCTGGATATTAACAAGAACTTCGCCGCGGGTGGAACGTGCGGCTCCTAAGGCGATGGACGAGGAGGCAGGAGTACTCATGAAGAAAAGCAGTATTCATGGGATTTTATTTGAAACGATTTCTCTGAATTGCCCCCCAGTCAACTGTTCCCTGGGCTACAGACATGTGCCGAAGAGCCCCAGACCATTTGTTTTCAGGCAAGACATCAAACACACACACACACACACACACACACGTTTGATAATGCATCATTCCTATATACACATACATCAGATAGTTTAGTCGCTCCTTTGGATTTGTTTAGACAATGTTTTATCATGATACTCGTCGATTCCTACACTTTGTTGTTCTTTTGATTGCCCCAGAGGCATCAGGCAGCTGACTGACCTTGGACTTGATCTCTCTCGAGGTTACCTCTGCCACAATCCATCTCAAAACCAAGTCTGACTTCTTTCCATCCATACGCCCGAGTACTCTCATCGAGCTCAGGGGGCATCTAGGGGTTTCCAATGGTATCTATGGGCGTGCTCTTGACGAGCTATTGGTATGATGATCCTGGTGGTGCTGGGCAATTGCATTACACATCGGAAACATTGACTCATGAGGGTTCGAGATCTAACGGTATGATGCCCAGAGGTCGAGTGTGGTTCAATCTACGGATCGTTGTGAGAATAGATAAGTTGGCGCCAAACGTGCTCTTCAGATCTTTCTGCGCTCTTTGTTTTTGTCCACTAGCTACCGGAGACGATGCTTCAATGTTTCATGTAGTGATAGCTTCTTAACCAAGCAGTAGCAGAACTTAGTTTTCCCCCTCTCAATAAATTACTTGTAGTTCCTTCATCATCTCCCGCAACTAGATTATAAATCTGTTAAGCCCCTGGTCTCCTGTTACATCTCTCAAGCCCTCGGGCCCGTCGGCGCAAGAACAAGAATGGACTCGCCCGGAGGACCAGGGCTATATGCTGACCTCAAGATGGAGAATGCAGGTCGGCATGGGTGAGCGAAACGTGCATTTTCTGACCGGATCGAGGATTTAAAGGATGGTAGCATGCAGCCCCTTTTCAATCGGCGCCAACTGACCAATCCCATAAAGCGAACAGACACCACGTGGTGCATTCAGCCCTACCTACGCCCCCTGACTACCCCACCCCGCCTGGAGTACAATCCTTAAGCGCCGCCAAGTCCTGAATGACCAACATTGTTTGTTGGATATGGCGAACACACCATAACTACCTGGTAAGCACAACACCAGACGAGGGCATCGCCATGTCTTTCCTGTCGTCCATTCGCACCCGATACCTATCATGGTCGCATTCAACACCACTCCCAGACATACCAGACGCGGGATCACCTGTATTCCAGCACTGGCACATCTTCGATAGATCAGCTGCCAAGTGGGTGCCTGTTCAACTGAATCCTCCCAACGCGCAACAACAACAACAGCAGCAACAACAACAATCTAGCAATGGGACAGTCCCAACTAAAGCACACCCCCCTCACAAAACCTGCGGCTTCTGACCTGGAACATAGATGCTTTCGGTGACCGGCATGAGTCCCGCCTAGAAGGCATTATTTCCAAACTCCAGCAGATGATATCACATGACGATGGTCCAGATATCGTGTTCTTCCAGGAAGTCTCGCGCAAGGCCCTTGCTTACCTTCTTCGACATGCCTGGGCTAGGGAATTCTGGATATCGAGTGAGGCGAACGAGACGGACTGGGCCGCCGGCGCGGGCGGCGTACTACCCTTCGCTACCATGACCCTGCTCTCCCGTGCTCGATTCGCCGCCGGCCCTTCTTCTTCTTCTTCTTCTAACAGCACTAGCAGCAGTGGATCCGCCCCCAGTGCGCAGCTCTCAAACACCACTGCCGTTCACAACGACGACGGCTCATTTTGTTTCGGTCTGGGTCCGGTCTGGAGAGTCAAGTACCCGAGTCGCTTCGGCCGGGACGCTCTCTGCTGCGATATATTCTTCTGCGACGACATATCGACGGCGCGGCGACAACGCATCCGTCTGATCAACGTGCATCTCGACTCTCTTCCCATCCAGCCGAACCAGCGGCCCCGCCAGGTCGCCATCGCCGCGGCCCTCGTGCGCGCGGCCGGCGTGGGACGTGGAGTCGTCGCCGGCGACTGGAATCCGGTCACGGAGGGGGACGCGACGCTAGCAGAGAAGAACGGATTGATTGACGCGTGGGAGTGTCTATGTCCCGGGGAGGACGGTTTTACCTGGGGTCTGGATGGGAGAGGGGACCCGTTCCCCGCCGCGCGGTTAGACAGGGTTGCGGTGCTGGGTCTCCGGCTTGTGGATATTAGAGTTGTTCATCCCGAGACGTTGACGGTGACGGACACTGGACTTGCGGTGGGGGAGGACAATAGGGAAGAAGATGTACCGTGGAGTGACCATTCGGGGCTCGTCTGTACTTTTTCTGTTAGTGGTGCGACAGGAAGCAGCTGAAGTGCTCGGCGCGAACCTGCGGTGGCGAGAGGGGCGGCGCGCCGGCGCCGGCGCCGCACCGGACCGGTGGAGGACGAGAGGGCTAGTATCCCGCACCAGGCAAGCTCCGGTTCCGTGCGACAACTCCAACCGACGTCCTCAATAAGAGAGTACGAACCTACCGACGTTCTACAACAGACGAACTCCCTGTCCACTTTTCCTCCATCCACACATACACTACACGTCAAACCTGGTCGCAAGAAAGAAGTATAAGAAGTTACAGACCCCCGAAAGAAATAATCTTGACCCAAGAAAGTGATAGCCATGTACCCGGCATTATCATTATGAATTAGATATATTCCCTCCAGCCTACGCTAACCTTTGTACCGCCGGTGCCGCAATCTAGGTATACCTATGCGTTAATCATGACCCGACTCCGTTGTATAACCATTTTGTTTTTATGAAGACCCCCCGACATTGCGCTGCTCTCTTCTTCCTTCCTCGGCTTCTGCTCTTTCCCGTGATCAGGGGCGGTACCCGCCGCTCTACGTCAAGTCCATACCATCCCAACCCTCAAGAAGATCGGCATTGTTGCCTGCGCCGAGGCCCCCGAAGATATCGTCGTCCCCAAACCCAAGCCCCTCGGTCGCGTCGACGCCGGCGCTCCCGGACAGGCCCATGTCGTTTCCTGCAGCGCCAAGCCCCAGATTCATGTTCGCAGCCTCGCCCGCTACCAGGCTGCCGTCACCCTGGGCGGCCGCCGCCAGCGCGTCGCCGATGGTGGCCGCGTTTCCTCCCAGGCCTAATTGAAGGTTGCCTGGCAACATCGTCTCCGCCGGCTGTGGTATGTGAAGCTGCGTCTCCACTCGTCGATATAGTCGTATGATGTTATCTGCCATCGCGGGGTCTGTGGATGGTCTTGAAATCCGTTGTCTTAGGCTCGACGGTTCTTGCCTGCGGGGGCAACGGCGGATGAGTGGGATCCCCCGATAGTGTCATGTCCGCGGGTGGCGGCACGTTGGTAACATCAGGGGCACATATGAGAGCCGTGGCAACATCATGGACTATACTTCCACTGCCGGCCTCGGTATGATGCTTCACCTCTTCCAGGATGACCTGCAAGACCCGCTTGGCACCCATGATTCTCAGAGCGGCCAAGATCTGGCGATGGGTGTAGCTGGTGGGTATGACATTTATACCCGGGTGGTGACTCCATTGCACAAAGCCTCCAATTAATTGGCGAATCGAAGCGGCAAGACCACCGTTTGGTGTCCCGGCCCACGACTCCAATTCATTATGCCCAGCTCCAGCCGTTCGCCGGGAAAGCCGGACGCCGTCTTTTATGGCATGCAATAACGGTTCGATCTCCTGGCTTTTGGGATCTTGGCGCTGGTGGGATCTCAGGGAGTATTCTAATGGCTTGGCCACCACGTTCACCACCGCTGACAGCATCGTTTGCGCCTCATTGGAACCCTGCTTGGTGAGCAGGATAAGCTGCAATATCCTGATAATAGACTTCTGGTCTTGTTGTCGGTCGACCCAGAGCTGGTTCGACATGTATGTGATGGCATTGACAAGGGAAGGTAATAGGAAGGTATCAACAAGATCTAGGTCACGGTTAGTCTCTTCTGTTATAGCAAGTCTTCATACCACACGTACATTCTATCCCGGTCTTGAGAATCTCTTCATCGAGATAGTTCATGCTGAATGCCACCACGATGTTCTGGAACAGCGTTGGCACCAGTAGGTAGAAGTCCTGAGGTGGGCACGACGACATAAGTTCGTCTCCCAAGCCACCCGCTTCAGTGTCAAAAAGACCGCGAATCCAACCATCCAAGTGGGTCTTCTCCTGATCCGTCATTTCATCCATGGTCTTGCTGAGTTGGCCTTGGCAAAGCAATTTGGATAGAAAGAGTCAGCGATCGGATAAGCGAGCACCAGTAATAGAATTGCCCCGAACTCTTCGTATACCGGTTGATACTCTCCTTGGTCCTCGTCATATCGCCAGTTGTCGAGTAGGTCACAGAGTGGATGCAATATGTTGGCCGGCTTGTCAAATAGCAACATGACGTCCAAAGAAAGGGGCTTTTTGGCAAGCTGACTACACAGCAACTTCAAGGTCATCGTCTCTTTGTTATTACAGAGACGGCCGATTACCTGTATGATCAGCACCCCAGGTTTATAAGGACAGTAGGGGTGGTCTCACCTCTGTTATAGCCTGGGAAACAGCACCAACATTGCCATCCATGTTCTCAAGCTCACTAGTCAATGTTTGTATTCTCTCCGGGTCGGCAATGCACTCGTTTACGAGTTGTTCCTTGACAAAACGGCCTCCCGCAGGCAGCGTCTGGTAAGTGATATCACCGATCAAGCTTTCAATGCTTGACTCTGGGATAAGACCATGTAAGCAGCACGCGAAACAGAAGTCTTGGCGTACACCATCTGTGAAAGTATTGTTGTTGCTGGTTTCATCGAACATAGCCGACAGGGTCGGAAAAGCATTAGTGTCGACCTGGTTCAGGGCTTCTGTGATGCAAAACTGAGCTGTCAAAGGTGGGTACATCGACGTTGCCAGAGTGGCAACAAGCAACGGGAGCTTGTTGATCAGATATGAGCGAAGTAGATGCCCTGCTTTCTGGCCCTCATTGCGAAACACCGCGTTGGCCACGACATCGAACGAAGCAAGAATGAGATCGATTGTGGTGGATTGGATATCGCCCTGATTACGTTAGTTTCCCCTCGTGACATTTGATATTGACGTGCTTTTTCCGCCATATCATACCTGATATCGATTACTTAAATAATTAAAGAGCGCATTGTCGTCAATAAGCGGGCGCCCAACCAGCTGAGGAGCGTTAGTCAGGTTCATGTGAGTTGGGCTACGACACAAGTAACTCACGGCTGCATTCAGGTAGATGTATAAGCCAGCACGTGAATTAGTGATTGGCAACTCGGGGATGACGATATTGTCCAGACCCATTTGGGACATGAGCTGCTCGATATCGGGATGCTGGGTGTCGTCTTTCTTCTTGTCCGTAACAGACTCGAATGAGGCGAGTGTTTCGGTGCGGAAGAGTTCCAGGCGACCGGCAATCTGTGACGCACTTTGCAGAATCGAGGGAACGAAGCTAGCCAAGCTCTCAGAGAGTGCTTTTCGTGCACCTGTAACGATGATGAGCTACAGTTTCCACAATGACCTGTACCGGTTGTGAAAACATGGCGACAAACCTTTGGCGCTCGGCCTGCTCAGGGCGCCCAGAACGGTTTGGTTCTCACAGATACCCAGTAGAAGCATTACGAAGGCAGCTCTCGAAGCCTCCATCTCGTCCCTGGAGTGTGGGCTTTGAAACTGGCCCATGACATCTTGGGCAAAGCCGGCAGAAGCAGAAGTGAACAGGCTCATCCACTGAGCGATGACCTTGCACACTGCAACAGCATCGCCCTGGTTCTTAATCGCAGTGCCCATCCCAACAGCCTTGGTCAAACGATAGAATATCACCTCCTCTGCGCCGTAGGAATTGGCCCACCTCATGATGTCATTATCGGGAGCAGTCTGGAGCGACGCGTCGCCATTCTTCTGGGCCTGCACATGGGATGTTGAGTACTTGTACAAAGCTTTCAATATAGACTGCGTGTCGATAAGTTTTTTCTGTGCAAGCACCTGTATGTAACGCGGAACGCGAGGATCGAGGCTTTCGTGGTTGGTCGGCAGTGGTCTGAGGCAGACATCGGCTATGGCGACTGGCGGCAACGGGTTCTTCGCATATACCAATGGGACGTAAGATTCGAAGGTGGTGGGATCGAGACGTGACGAGATGCACTTGGAGAGAAATTCAGACCACCGGTCTATCGACTGATTCTCACGCTGTATGGGCGTGGCTCCTAGATCAATGGGGACAGCAGGGCCTCTATCCACGTCCATCTCCATGGCTGCGAGCGACGGTGGCAGCCCTGTCGACTTGGGATATGTGCTTCGGCGAATAGCAGTACAGTCAAAGTATTCGTGCTCGTGCTCGTGCTCGTGCTCGCGCTCGTAGTATTACATATGTTGTTCGTCCAAAAACGTTGGGTTGGATTCAATGGGACAGACAGGCTGCGTGTTGTGTAGTCTATATGCGAGTTGTTACGCAGTGCTGGAGCTGAGAATGACGCTCTCCGTCCCCGCCAGCAGCTGCTTCCAAGGTTCTCCAAGGATCGATAAGTACTCATTTTTGGTTTGTTGGGGTCGAGCCTACCAAGTAGTACAGGGCGGGAATTGCCGTGCTAGTGCTTGCCTGCGGAGGTTCGAGGAGCTTGGGCCATTATCATACACGCCAGGGTTGGTTCCAAGGCCTAGACTGCCGCCGATGGAAAACACCACCAAGAGTACTCCGTAGTCCGATTGGATGGCCTTAGCTACCCCTTAAAATCATCTCAGGGGAGAGAATGTCATCACCATCGATAGATACATCGATGGACCTCTCTCTGTTTCTGCGTCAGTATTGACCCTGATGGTCACAGTCCTACCGACGCTCGTGTGGATGGGGTGCCCCAGATGAATGTAGATAACCTGAGTAAGGTTAGTTTACTGGCCACCTGAGTTCGGTATAAGTAGTCTATTGCAAGTCTTTTGCAGAGTGCTCTCGCGTGCTGCAAGCAGCCCCATGAGCTTTCGTACCTAGACCTAGGAGAGTCATCCCTTTTGATTTCTCAACAATTGTTAAGCTTCGATACTCTGAACGCATTGGAAAGCAACAAAACCGGCCCCAACTACTTGGCAGCCACAATGGCCCACAAAGCTTCTGACTCATTCCCGCCTCCTATAAGAGGAGCTCCGGTCGTATGCCGAGCGGAATCCCATACCTTCCTTCTCTCTCCCATTCTCCAATGATCAGCCTCAAAGGTCAGACACCTCGTGCGGAAGGGTGCACTGTAAGTATGTTTGCTAAGCTGAGTGAGTACAATACAGACGGCCTCCTATTTCCATCCTCTAGCGCTGGCCAAGCTACAGTGCTGTTTACCTGAAGCTGTTCTCGAGAATCTATGAACCCATGATGAATGTGACTTAGTTTTGGTATACAGGGGACGAGCGAGTATACCTGCTCTTGCCGCCCTCACTTCCGTCTCCCCTCATCCCATGAACCATTATGTAACAATCTACTATGGTTAGAAATCAACACCACGCTGTGTCCTGCGATGGATTCATATCAGCGTCCCTCTACTGATCCTCCCTTAAAATCGATATTCCCGGTTCAGATTTCCTCCTTCTTGACTACTACGGGTATTGGATGTTCCGCCTCTGGGCTGCGAGGGCCTACCATCCAGTCTTGCATTGCTAACCATTCACTCCAGTTCGCTTCGGCGGTGACGATCTCACTCTCGGTGACGTTCTGGAGAGGCTTCAAGTAGGGGACGCTCTGGTCATCCTGCATGTCGTACTGTTGCTTCACCTCTAGCCAGTTGCCCGCCTTCGTGGCGAAGAGATAATTCCTTCGTTCCGCTTCGTGCAGGGGTCCTATGCCCGCCGGCCAGTCGTCCCCAAAGAACCCATGCAACACACCGGGAAAGTCGAAACCCGTCGCTATCAGACGGCGGATGTATGGCGTTAGACTGACAGGCATGGGTGGCCGGTTTGGCATTGGAAGTTTCCCCGCCGCCCTCGATGACGGGGATGGGACGGCCGGGGGTGACCCGGCCGGGTTGGATGAGATCAGGGCATTTTGTGACCTTTGGAAGGGTAGACGGATGTTGATGAATGCCGCCAACGCCTGGACTGGCCCGGAATGCTGGGCATGGTCAAGGAAATACCAAACACAGGACTGAAATTGCGGGTACCATTCGGTGATATCGAAGTGC
This sequence comes from Xylariomycetidae sp. FL2044, assembly GCA_022376275.1. Lineage (NCBI taxonomy): Eukaryota > Fungi > Ascomycota > Sordariomycetes > Xylariomycetidae sp. FL2044. The sequence continues at coordinate 7,635 of JAJNOH010000080.1, read as the reverse complement.
GGTCCTTGGACGGGAAAGAATGGATTTGGCGCATTCATATCCGGCGGGAAGCCTCTCATCCCGGTAGATGGCGACTGCTGGGATGAGGACCGGTTCTGGGGTTGTTGAAAGGGCGTAGGAAAGGGAGGCCCGCCTCCCTGATGATGAAAAGCCATGGTATCGAATTTAAGTCCTGTCTATTATCGAAAAGTAAGGGTTCAGCGGTGCCGTGAGGGCACAACCGACGCCAGGCAGACTCGATACGCCCAAAATCAGTCGATCTCTACCAGAGGCTCGTATGGGTGTGTGTGAGAGTTCGAAGATGGATTTGAGGTGGTTGAAGCGAGATGGTGCAGAGACGGGATAGGCTGGCGGACTGGAACGCAGATCAAGCTGTGCAAGGGAGGGTGTACCGTTCTATAGAAGAAGTGTCATGCCGCATGAGAAGAAGATATGGTACGGCAAATCATACATGAAGTCTAGATCAGTCAGGATATCTGATCATTGGGATTGGGTGGAAGCTGTGGTGGGTCAATCAAGATAGTTGCTTCGAGGGGGGCGGCTCGTGGTTTTGTATGTTTATGCACTGCTCCCGTCGTATCCTACTTTTGAGTCCTTCCCGCATCAAGTTAGAAAAAACGTAGGAGGCTGTCTACGGGAGGATAGAAGTAGAACTGAGACGAAAATAGGATAGAATAGAAATTAAAAAGTCGAGAGAACTCGCGTGACCGGGTAACAAATGCTAATGCCGGAGACAGAGCCAGGGTAACTGAACCATTGAGTGAGGGCCATCGCCCCCTTCCAAGGACCGCCACCCGGGAAGGTCGTTCAGGTTGTTCAACAACAGGGCCTGAATGTGGTCATTGTGGGGGGCCGATCACACTCGTGAGGCTTTGGTACCGAACGAACCACATACGCACGTTCGGACGGCTCGATACAAGGAGCATGGATTAAAGTAAAGCAGAGGGCTCGAATGTGAATTCTCAATGCAGAAAATGATGATTGGGCAAAAGCGTACCGGTACGCAAGCTGTTGTCGTTTTCACCAGCTGTCTTCTGAAACCTCGGGAGGTTGGCTGCGCATAGTTTCTCGTTGATAGAACTTCTATTCTTCACCCGCGTCAAACTTGTAGTCGAGGTATTGATCAATACGTCAAGATGTGAATAATTAATGGGAGAATAGGATGCTACTCTTTTTGCAGTATCAGACTAGAAGTCGGCGGGCGCCTTGCAATAGATTGAGGAAGTGAAAGCGAGATACTGTAGAATGTGCGTGTGCAAACGCGCAGACGGGAAAGAATAAACCCATCGGGGTTCGCCGGAAGTGGGGAGGAAGATGGAGAAAATCGTTGGCGGAATTCCTCGTCGAAGTGATAGAAGCTCATCAAAGAGAGATGGATCGACATTGCTGGTGACTACAGGTGGTATGATAATTACCTAGGCTTCTAGGTAGTTGGTGAGATGCAACAGTTCCTGATGAGAAGTGCGGGAAGTGGGAAGGGATCCAGTCCTGACGGCGTCGACTAGGGGCTTTCAGGGTCCAGAATCGGCGGACTCAGGCACACGCCAGCATGCTTGGGAAGCAGATCTGAATCGCCGTTATCCGTCGTCCAGTGCGCGCGGCCCCTCCGCTCAGGGCAAAAAAAAAAAAATTAGGAATGCGCTGACCAATGTGAAATCGGAATGGCGAACCAGACGCCCATGGACTGGAAAAGTCATTGGCCAATCTTGATCATCATTTGGTAGCCCTGAAAATGCATCGACCGAGGGAATTCCGACCTCGTAAGCCCTTCTTACTGGATGCCTCAACTTCCAAGGGTCCTGCAGGTGGTGCATCCAATGGTTGCAGGGACGTGTTGGTACCTATGACAGGTACGACAGCTACCTAAAGTGGTTTCTTCAGTGGAGTAATTTACCCCTGATAACGTCTACCTCGGGCTTTTTAGCTGACTTCACGGGGCCTAGAGGTAGACAGGTCTAGGCCCTGGTAACTCGGCTAACGGGGAGGAGACCCGTTGTGACCAGGTAACATGGCCCCCACAGATTCAATGTTACCTACAACAATATTCTCCCTGTCATCCAAATCTCAAACTACTACCACCACCTTAACAACAACAAAACCTCATCTTCGTCATTGCGACTGGAGACAAAGACAGAGGGCCAGGCATCCCTCGAGGCGTGTACCCGCGGTATATTCCTGTCTGGTTTCTATTGGATGCACCTATTTGCATGTGTTACCTCTGCCTCGGGGTATGTTACAGCTCCTATTCGCCGGCAGCGGGAGAATCTGAAGATGTCTGGCGACCTTCACCAATCAAAGCCGCAGGGCCTCATCTTTGCAACATCTTCCGCCACCGGTTTTTCCGCATGTACATACGCCGCCCACTTCAGAGCCCACTTCAGACTTTGTTGCGATATTGATTCAGTCGGCTCGTTTGGTGATCTGCGTATCGGCTTTATTTTACGCCTCAATTACGTCAGCTGTCACGTCGGATCACTTACCAATCTGAGACCGGGTCACTAGCATCGTAACGTTTCCTGTCAGTGCCATGATTGTGCTGCTAACGACCGTGGACATGGTCAGCCTCGAGGCGACCCATCATCATTTGGCATGCACATCCCCGGACTCACCACGACCCCCGTGGACAGATGGGCTTAGGGCATATACCGGAGCATCACGTTGAAAAGGTCACGAGGTTAGTTGTCTAGTCTGAAGCTCGTTGACAGTTAACGACCTCGGCTGCCGAGTCGGTGGGGTGATTCGCGGTCTAGATCGTCGGCCAGAGCCCTAGCGCAATCATCGCTCTAGAACTTTACGCGACCCCAACAGCACCCAACGGGCTGCCTCAGCGATGTCGCCGCACAATTTGGCACTTACGGTAGGTACGGAGTAGGTATTCGCATTCAAGGGGACCTCAAGGGCTCGTCCTTTCCGGGCCTCCATGTAGGTATGACTTGCATGTCGCTTATATGCGAGCTTACAGCCACACAGCGGCAGCGGCAGCGCATCCGCAGCCGCACTCTCTCCCTCTCTTCCCTCCGGATCAAGACTTCGCTTCTTTTTTGACGGCAAATCAGAGAAGCAATCGATCAATTATACTGACACACGAGTCCTTCTGTCGATTTTTTTGCAGACACTCGTCCATCTAAGATTACCGGATAATCCATAGGTATGACTCTGCTTACCTCATGTTTCTAGACACAGGCATTGACTTCCAGCTTAACAGGGGAAGTAAATATCCGCCACCCGGCTCTGTTGTGATCCTAGGAAAGCGACATCCATTGTCCCAATCCGGGGAAATCTCCTGAAATTCTCGCCCCTGACATGATTCTCTCTTATCTAGTGTCTGTCCGCAACTAACACAGTTACTCCAGGCAATGGCGATCACTGTCACGTACCGCCTCCTCCACTTGTTTATCGTCTTCGTTATTCACCAGGCAATGTTGACTTTTAGTTCGTGCAGCTTTTCAAGGCTTCAACGTTGTTATAAGGTTGCCTCATCGTCTTCTTTGGCGCTAGTATCGAACCGTCACCATTTCGAGCCCCTTGCTAATCCGCGACGTGCATGTAACCCGGCTGCCCAGACATTCACCGTAACTGCTTCTAACATTCAAGAGATACCAACCCTCTGCGTAGGAGGCTCTTCCTACAGGGTTAGCTACTGAGCCACTCGGAATCTTCTTTAAGTAAGGCGTGTCTCTCTGGATAAACCAATGAGGCTACTGATAGCACATCAATCACCCTGCGGCTCCGGAATTGCAGTCGCAATTATCATTGACTGACTGTATTCAGTCCCGTGCCATTCCACATAATCCCAAGAAGATACGTCTGCTGTGTTCGACATACGGCGAATATAATGCAGTATTCGAAGCCTTCCCATTTTCGGAAGCTGTCTTTACAGTCAAGCGCTCGATTTTGATCTGGTACTACTCCCTCTGGGTCTGATCCTTGTCACCTCGGACGCCTTCTGGACGAACATTGAGAAGCTGACCGGACGTCATATCATACTCGATATCGAGTGTCGTCGATGCATCGACGTACTTGGGAGTATCAGTAAGATCATGATCCTCCCATCAAGTCATGCACATGGACATCGGACAAGTCTGAGCATCGTCTGTTATCATAATATAAAAGATTTACTACGCTTCGACATAGAGTGTAATACAGTAGGTATGGGATACCAATCTTCCTGGCTGTTTGAGCCATGCTTACATTCGATCACCGCCTACATCAGTTTCTCTTATGGATCGCGGGAACCACGCCGTACGACTACGTTAAGACAATCGCGCCGTACCTGAAAAGTGCGGTCCATCAAGCTTGTCGCACAACAGATCTCTAGCGACACCAAGACGTTCGCAATCAGATATCCGGCTGCGAAATTTGGCACAAATCAAGGAGCTAGGTCACGTTATCGCACATAGGACCCATTGGCTCTGAGACTTGCGTTCTGCAAGAAACCTCGCACTACATTACATGTGAACTCTTGCTGGTGTGAACCGAACTGTCGATTCCCTCCCTCGGGACCAAGGATTCTAGTAACATGTCGTTGAAGGTGGGCTGGCAGTATGTCCATCGGTATGTTTCCTAATTTGCCATTCAAGGTAAGTCAATCAACCAAAGTGCCCAGCCACGGCTTTACGCATCATCGAGGCTCCTGCATGCATATTGCTGTGGTACTACCTCCCCCAGGCCCGAGGCTTTGGTGACGCGGAAGCGTGCAGCTGCAGCGTTGCGCCGTCCATCTCTCAAAGAGCATCTCATTGGGACGATTCGCAGATGAATCCATATCGTGGATATCGAGCCATCCGAGAACATCAGGTCGATCGCTTTCTTCAAAACCACCCGTCGGCGCGCACATTTACCTGATAGTTCGCGGCGGCTGTCGGATCCGCGATCCTGAATCTCGGATCTGGACCACTAGCGGGCGCTGACATACCACACATTGCCTCGTGTTTCCATGGTCTAATGAGGCCTGTTCAACAATATTGCACGGATCGGGGTAGCGCTTTGCCGCAATCTATGATGAAGATCACGACGGTTATCGACTGCATGTTGCGAATGCTAGACAAGCTCTACCTGCATCTCAGCACATGCATCGTTGCCTCAGCAAACTCGATACTTTTCAGACCACATTCTACGATGTGTGTACTCGGTATTCACTCGCGCCCTGCATGGTTTCATACCATGCATACAAATGACGATATCATCTTTCGGGGTAAAACCGTGCGATTGTTTACATTCTCGGTTGAACTATGTACTCAGTCTTCAGGAAATCCTTCCAGGAAACCCTTGGGGGGCACCCCAAAGGAATCCATCCGAACTTAGGCGGCCTTAGGGGAGTATGAAGAACCGAGATCAGTGATGGACCTAAGGGAGGTGGGCATCGATCACATAGCCCTCAGATTCCCCCTTTTTTTCCCCAAGAAAGCGCTATCGGGAGATGATATGTTCCCGCTCGAGCGACTTAATCATGAGCACAGGCAGCCAACAATGTTACCGATATTTGAGATAATACCCCTGAAACCTGTTACCAGTACGCGCAAGGACAATCAATACGTGGTAGGCAAGCGTCATGCCAAGCGCTGTACACAACATACATCCCTTCTTTGAACCACGAAAGTAATGCTTCAACGAGCGATTGGCTCAAAATCAATCCGACGCGCCTCCTCGCCGTCTTCCGTCTAATGGGAAGATGGGCTAAATACATCCATTCCAATACCACGAGGCGAAAAACCACCCCCTGTGGATATCAAATGTCACGGTTCTCAGATGATGATTTTCCAACGCTACAATTTTTTGTTTTGATCACCTCCGGCCGGCATAACGATTGGCGATATACGTCAGGACCCCCCTTGGAGGGGTCCCTGGTCGCACGTCCCCACGATCTGGGAGCGACGTCTATTTTCCGCGGATCGTGCATATGAAAACCCCTGTCGAGGGCCTGCAACGCGCGCTGTCAGCCCTGCGACACATGGCCAATCAACATGACGGCGGGGGTGCGTGACGCGGGCGCGCATTGAAGTGGAAAACTTGTCAAACGCATGGATGGGGAAGAAAGACCCTTGATGCATGCATCGATGAGTAACGTACGTCTATCTAACTATAGGTGCATTCCTTTATGTACAATATACGTGCACATCTACCTATAATAATACACATACCCTCCATGTATTTATCTATCGATCTATCTAGGTCATAATTCATTACCCCAAGGCAAAAACATGAATGGTGTACTCCGCACATATCATATATCATATTTAACTTGACACGTTTTTTCCCCAAGTTCTCTCCCTCCGCCCCCCGCGTATCTTCTCCCAAAGTACAGTTAAAGGAAAGAAAATAAAGGTCATAGAGCTGTGGTAATAAAGTACCGCGTAGGTAGGTACATAGATAAATAAATAAAAAATTAATAATATATCATAGCAGCCTCAGGTTCCGGCAGGTATCGCAACAGTTCCCACGAACGGTTTTACGTTTTACGTTTCGTTCCATCCGAAAGAGATCAGGAGGTAAATAATTATCATAAAACTGACAAGTCCACCCCCCCCCCCCCCCCCCCCCCCCCCCCCCCCCCCCCCCCTTCCTCCCCGCCGCCCCTCCTCCCCGCCGCCGTGGTGCCGTACCGGCCAGTTGGCTTACGCGTCCCAGATCCAGATCCATATATTTTCTTTGCATGCATGGTAAGCACAGCAACATATTATACAATGGTGTAGATAGATACGTATCAGATCGCATTATTATCATGAACAATAATGAGGCTTTGTCGTTGCGGATACTCGCCGCATGATGATGAGGCTTGTGCATTGTGTGAGTGAGTGGCGCGGAGGAGGGGATGCGGGGAGGGCAGGGATAGGGGTAGGGGTAGGGGTAGGGGTTGCTTGGTCGGGGAGGTAAGGTAGATAATTTATCCTAGGTACATACTTAAGTAGAGACCGAGGGCATGTGGCGAACAAAGGGAGGGAGAGATCGTCCTTCGGGGATTAAAGTAGGGGAAGGAGGTATGGATGTATGGCTGGATGGTTGATATTTTGGGGGCTGAATTGTAGGTATAATGCGTGTGATCGGATTGGATGAGGGTGGGATGGAGAGGAGCTTGCTGGGTTAGTTAAGCTCAGAATAAGGCCAATTCACCCAGGGACCGGCTATAGGTAGGTAGAAGGAGACCGGCTCTCCCGATAACTAGCTCCCGAAATCTCTTGGTATGATATGGGATTTGCCCGGACTGCCTCACCGTCGCTCGAGTTCGACACGCCTGCTGATACTTATACTGATTATTCCGGTCTCCAAGCTGACATGAAGCTGCTGTCTGGCAGGTCATCAGTCAGCCTAGTCTTGGTGGTCTTATGTAGCCCACTTGGTGACAGCCTTTTCAAGCCAAAACGAATCATGTTCTGCTACAGGGCGACGAAACTTTTCATTGGAACATGTTGACCATAATATCATAGATGGTTGCCTTTTGTGATTTGCATCACACGTTGACCATAATATAATCGACTTCCTTCCGCCCTTTTTGGGTCAGTAATTGCGCAACACCACGATTCAACCAACTTTGACTTCTCATAAGCTGCCAGCGGCTCTGATGTTTCCTTTTAGAACAGGTAGTATTTATTTCATTAGCCGCAAGCACGCAATATGCTTCGGTCACATGCTATCTTA